>CAUYPK010014982.1:0-40186 GCA_963574355.1 Loris lydekkerianus
AAGACCTCGTCTCTTAAAATAGCCAGCTACTTTGGAGGTGGTTGCAAAAGTATCACTTAATCTCAATTGTTTGAGGTTGGTTTGCGCTGTGATGTTACAGCACTCTACAGTGGGCGACATAGTGAGACTTTGTCCCCCCCCCCCCCCCCAAACAAAAAACCTTAGCCAGACATTGTGGTAAGCACCTATAGTCCTAGCTACTCAGGATGCTGAGGCAACTGGATCACTTGAGCCCAGGAGTTTGAGATTGCTGTAAGCTAGATTGACACCATGGCACTTTAGGCAAGAATGTTAAGACTATCTTATGGAGATAAAAATGTGGAAAGAAGTCTACAGCTGGGGCAGGTGGGGTACATCTAGGATGCTCTTAGATGAAGAGGGCACTGTAGGTACTCTTTAAATTAATCACAGGTGCTCTTTAAATAAATCTCAAGTGAATGAATGAATATAAAAAAAAGAAACTAAATGCTTTTTAAAAACAAATTTTGGAGAAGAGAAGGGATCTGCCCTAGCAGAGAGAAACAATTTCATACCAAAGTATGGTGAGACCCAGAACAAGTCAAGCCAATCCAGGAGATTATGCTTCTTGGGAACTGCCCCAAACCAACAGTGGCCACCAAAGCACAGCTATCTTATGTGTCAGGACTCTAGCTCACCCACTGCCAAGAGTGGTGGGAGTGAGAAGAAAGAGACAAGGAAGGAAGCGGGTGGTGCAGCGGTGAGTACGTGTTAAGAAAGGGTTTATATGTAGAAGCATTTCCAATCTCACACACCTTCCAAAATATGCATCCTGACCAGCTCCGATCTCTCAGGCCGTGAACGAATCTTCCGTTTCAAATAGTCCTCTGTCTATAGAAAAAGAAAACACACCAAGAAATTTTCAAGTCTAGGATATAATCTTATGGAATGGCCAAGCCCACAAAACAGGCTTGGCCGTAGTGTTGCCGCCAATTACCTCTGTAGCCTCTGTGACCTTGATTTGGCAACAGCAGGGTTCTGCAGCCTGAGGTGGCCTGGGGAGGCCGTATCAACGTCCAACTGCACCTACCAAGGGCATCATCCTTAAAGACTATTTGTCTTGGCTGGGCGTGGTGGCTCACACCTATAACCCCAGCACTCTGGAAGGTTGAGGCAGATGGATTGCCTGAGCTCATGAGTTCCAAGACCAGCCTGAGATATATAGCAAGACCTCATCTCTAAAAACATAGCCAGGTGTTGGGGTGGGTGCCTGCAGTCCCAGCTGCTTGGGAGGCTGAGGCAAGAGGATCTCTCAAGCCTAAGAGTTTGAGGTTGCTGTGAGCTATGAAACAATGGCACCCTACCTGGAGTGACAAAGCAAGACTCTGTCTCAAAAAAAAAAAAAAAAAAAAATTGTCTGTCTGAACCTGCACGACAAATAATCAATTAAAAAACTACTACATTGGGCGGTGCCTGTGGCTCAAAGGAGTAGGGCACTGACCCCGTATGCCGGAGGTGGCAGTTTCAAACCCAGCCCCAGCCAAAAACTGCAAAAAAAAAAAAAAAAAAAACTACTACATTGGGCAGTGCCTGTGGCTCAATGGGTAGGGCGAAGGCCCCATATACTGAGAGTGGTAGCTTTGAACCCAGCCCCGGCCAAACTGCAACCAAAAATAGCTGGGCATTGTGGCGGGTGCCTGTAGTCCCAGCTACTCAGAAGGCTGAGGCAAGAGAATCACCTAAGCCCAACAGCTGAAGGTTGCTGTGAGCTGTGATGCTATGGCACTCTACCGAGGGGGATAAAGTGAGACTCTGTCTCTATTAAAAAAAAAACAAAAAACAACTATTACTTTTACTATCATAAAAGCAATAAATGGGATGAGTACAGTGGCTCATATCTATAATCCCAGCACTCTGAGGGGTGAGATGGGAGGATCGTTTGAGGTCAGGGCTTCAAGAACAGTCTGGACAACATAGTGAGACTGCCATGTCTTTTTTTTTTTTTTTTTTTAATAGAGACAGAGTCTCACTTTATGACCCTTTGGTGGAGTGCTGTGGCATCACACAGTTCACAGCAACCTCCAGCTCCTGGGCTTAAATGATTCTCTTACCTCAGCCTTCCGAGTAGCTGGGACTACAGGCGCCTGCCACAGCACCTGGCTATTTTTTTTGTTGCAGTTTGGCCGGGGCTAGGTTTGAACCTGCCACCCTCGGCATATGGGGCCGGCGCCCTACTCACTGAGCCACAGGTGCCGCCCGAGACTGCCATGTCTTAAAAAAAAATTAGCTGAGCATGGTTATGCATGCTTGTACTCTCAGCTACTCAGGAGGCTGTGCTGGGAGGATGAAGATCATCTTAGCCAAGGAGTTTCAGGTTACAGTGAATTGTGATCATACCACTGCACTACAAGCTGGCCAACACAGAGAGACTCTGTTTGTTTGTTTATTTTAAAAAGTAATGCCAGACACAGTGGCTCACGGTTGTAATACAAGTACTCTGAAAGGCTCAAGTGGGTAAGCTCAGGAATTTGAGACCAGAATAACCTGAGCAAGAACAAGACCCTGTCTCTAAAAAAAAAATAGCTGGGCCCTGTGGTAGGTTGCCTGTAGTCCCACCTAGCTGGAAGGCTGAGGCAAGAGAATCACTTGAACCGAAGAGTTTGAGGCTGCTGTGAGCTAAGATGCCACAGCACTCCATCAAGGGTGACTAGGTGAAACTCTGTCTCAAAAAAAAAAACAAAAAACCACTTTGGAAAATTAGGAAATAAACCAATAAAATTTTTTTAATTATCTACTATTTTGGAGATATTTGTTTCTAGTCTTTCTTCCATGAAGAAGATGTTTAATTTTGCAGAGTTACAATCATACTGCATATAATTTTATATTGTTTCAAAAAATTTAGCCCTGCAGGATCTCATGAGCATTTTCCATTCTTTTTAAGAGGATGCCAATGGAATACTAATTTTGATACACAGGGTTCTAGCTATAGTTCCTCAAAGTCCAAAGTCCTCATTTCTGCATTTATTTGACTGTGGGCAAATTAAACCATTCTTTCAATAGTCACAGAGTCACTCCACTCCCCAAGGCTAATTATAATGTATATGTGACCCCAGATCTGACTCCAGAGCCTGTACTCTTAACGTTTACACAGGCATTTTCAAATGCTGAGAACATCTGAACATTAGTGAGTCAACACCAGCAAAGAATAGGACAGTACAGGGTAAGACAAAGCACAGTAGGAAATGAATATGTAAACACATTATACCTAGTAAAGGCCAACAATGGTCCTTGCCTTGGCCATCTGCTGTCTCAGTGTGGGCAGCTCTGTACCAGCCCAGGAGTGTGGGCAGGGGACTGAGCTCTCCAGGAAAAGGTTTGAAGTAGCTCTGGGATATGGGTCTGCTACCCCATCTGGAGGAGGGAGAGGTATTGCCTCAGTTATGGCAGAGGATGGTAGAGCAGGTATCAGGCACTGCAGGTCTTCATAGGCATCACAGGGAGCCATGTTTTCTGAACCACTTGAATTCTTTACATTGACCAAGGCTAAGGCACAATACTGTACCGATTACGAAAGTATCTGGAGTAGGCTGGGCACAGTGGCTTACACCTGTAATCCCAGCACTGTTGGAGGCCAAGGCAGGAGAATAGCCTGAGCTCAGGAGTTTGAGAACAACCTGAGCAAGAGCGAGACACTATCTCTACTAAAAATACAGTGTGGGAGGCCGAGGCAGATGGATTGCTTGTGCTCACAGAGTTCAAGACTAGCCTGAGCAAGAGCAAGACCCTGCCTCTAAAAATAGCCAGGTGTTATGGTAGGCGCCTATAGTCCCAGCTACTCCAGAGGCTGAGGCAAGAGAATCACTTGAGCCTAAGAGTTGCTGTGAGCTATCACACCAGAGCACTCCACTGAGGGTGACAAAGAGAGATGCTATCCAAAAACATAAAATAAAAATAGAGAAACTAGCCAAGTGTTGCCAGTGCCTGTAGTCCCAGCTACTCATGAGACTGAGGCAAGAAGATCACTTAAGTCCAAGACTCTGAGGTTGCTCTGAGTTATATGACGCCATAGTACTCTACTGAGGGTGACAAAGAAACTCTGTCTCAAAAAAGAAAGAAAGAAAGAAAGAAAGAAAGAAAGAAAGAAAGAAAGAAAGAAAGAAAGAAAAAGAAAAGATAAGGACTTTGCAACTGATATCATTAAAAGCATTCATGACCATGGGACAGCAGTAGTGTCTAAGAAAACTTAATGAAAAAGGAATCAGCTGCAGGAACACACAGTGTCTCTGAGAGTCCCTCAAGTGTGGCCCTGAGGCTGCTCTTCCACCACCACCTGGAGGCACCTGCAGACGTGGGTGACTGGCTCCACTGCTGGAAGAACAAAGGAGATTTCTCAGGAATAAAAGCTGATAGTATTATATCCTATTCATCTGGAAGTATGAAATGCAAAACAGCAGCTTTTCAAACCTTTAAATTTTTAGAATTAACTAAAGCAAATTCTGCTACAACCAATCCAGTATATTCATTTTTCATATATCAACTAAGATAATTTTTAGTACATGCTTAAATATGAAAATAGTTACTGGGATCTGAAAGTCATTTGTGAACAAATGTGTAAGATAAGTACATAGTGGATGTATATGGTTACCATGTGTTAGGAAGTAAAGTTATTTTGCTTAAAAAAAAAAACTCTCGGTGCCTGTGACTTAGCAGCTAAGGGCACTAGCCACATACACCGGTTCAAATCCAGCCCAGGTCTACCAAACAACAATGACAACTGCAACCAAAAAATAGACAGGCATTGTGGCGGGCACCTGTAGTCCCAGCTACTTGGGAGGCTGAGGCAAGAGAATCGCTTAAGCCCAAGAGTTGGAAGTTTCTGTGAGCTGTGGTGTCATAGCACTCTACCCAGGGCGACATAGTGAGACTCTGTCTCAAAACAAAACCAACAAAAAAACCCTAGAATCTACAAACCAGGATTTGAATCCCAGCTTTGCCACTTTGTTGAACAAGATGTCTCTCAGCTGCATCTACAAAATGAGTATAATGCCACCTAGCAATTCATAAGAGCTCAATGAAACAGTTAGTTCTCATTTGCTCCTTGCCTGTGTGAGAAGGCAGCCAGGAGATGGTGCCTGGGTGGGGGCACAGGCAATGCCACTCCGTCCCCCTGTGGCCACTCCTTACTGCTTTGGTTCCCAATGCCTGTGACCTCATTCTTCCCACTCATTCTAAGAATTAATCATGATTTTCTAGGGGGAAAAAAAAAAACAGAACAAAGTAAGAAAAGTCTTAGAGGTTAAGTATTTCCCAGTCTCTAAAAGAGCTGTGGGTCTTCTAGGAGCCATGGTCCTCCACCCTTCATTTCAGGGGGTTCTCTTTCCTTGTCTTAACGTAAAAGAAAAAAGTAAAGGGGGCTGGAGAGGGAAGCAACTTTTGGCTACTTCCCCAATTCTGCCCACAATAAGTGGCAGAATATTCCCCCAAAGGCCCCCAGAGAACTGAAACTGAGAGCGGGACGGAGATACAAGAAAGGTGCTACATGCAGTAGCAAACCTGGGCTTGGAGTGTGGGCCAGCTTCTGTTTTCCACAAGGGTCAAGCGGACACTGGGTGCTCTGGCTAGACAGAGACTGGGGAGGTTTCCCAGTCCTGCAGAAGTATGGGCAATATAGCCCTGGATCAGGAAGCTTTCCCATGGCTAATGTTTGTGTCCTAACATCTACAGGAGGGGAATATAAGTGAAGATGGGGAAACACGCAAGGTTCAGGGAAGGAGGATCAGGTGATCATTTCATATTCTTAAATGCACTAAAGGAGAAACTTCATCCAGTCATGTTCCATATCATTGCCCTGGGAGGTGGCTGAGAGTAGGGATGAAGTTTCTGTTTAAAACTGTGAGGCCAGAGCTGATCCTAGAGTCCTGCTGGACTGGAAGGAAATATAACCAACAATGCAATGGACTCTGGAAACGTTCTTCAGGAGACCTTGGGGGAAGAAAAGTGCCTTACCCTGGCCCGCTCCAAGCTCCTTCTCTGCTCATGAAATGCAGCTGGGCTTTTCAAAGCTGTTGAGAAAAGAACCATAAAAGAATTACCTTATGGTGAAGCATAATGTGTATTGCTACAATTTTCAGTGAAGAAGGCATCTTACGTTCAAGTTAATTTTAGCAGTGCTATTAATATCAGTAGACGTGAAGACAGCGATGACACCTGAGTAAGCATATATCTTTATAGTTCAACTGCCCCTTCAAAAAAGTGTTGGTTACTTTATGATTCCCAATGGGAATAGTCACTGCCTAAGCTTGAGCTCTATAAAGCACACCCATGAAATATAACTTTAAAAAATACCCTGGACCACTACTGGACTGCCCAACAAATGGCCCTTATAGACAAGCCTCCAAGAATGTCTGTTGGGCCTCCTGATACCCTCGGGAGACCTGGGCACAGGGAGCAGCAGGGCTGCACGCCAGGTTAGCCGAGCTTCTTTGACTTCATTAGGAATCATAAAGTGTTTCAGTGGGGCAGTTAAACCAGAAAGATAAACTCGTATGTCCAATCAGGTGCCATTTCCTTCTTTACTTTTCATAAGGGTTGCTAAGGTTAACTTGAATTTCATCTCTAAGGACTAAAAGAACTTCACAGCAAGCACATGGCTGACCCTGGTGAAGGAACACACACCACGGACAGCTGGTGAGAAGGGCTCAGCTCTATTCTGGGGATACCACCACACAGACTGCAGCTCTCAACTCCTGAAAGCAATGCTCATGTGGGGAGACCAAACCAAGGCCCTCCAGAAACAATGCATCGTGCACAAAGATCTGTCAAAAACTTGGCTATAAGGACAAACAATTTAAGGATGAAGGAAAGGCCTGACTCACTCCACGTAGGGAACAACATCAATAAGAGAGAAATGTACAAGACTGTGGTCAGTTTCACTTCTGTTGCCCTAGAATTTCAGAACAGCTGTGAAACTGTGCTGGGAGATAACTTTTGCTAGGCCTCTGGCTGTGGTAGGAGTACGGGGTAAGGAGCTGCTAAAAGTAGCAAGAGCACAGATACGACCCTGTCCTGCCTGGGTCTTTGTGCTTCCTCCCCATCCTTCCCTTCAGTGGGGGTCGGGCCTCAGCAACAGAAGTCCCAGAAGAAAGCTTCAAACGTGCCAGCAGTTATTTTTAATTTTTTTTTAATCTTAAGATAAAAAAGAAACTTAAAAATTCCACTGCATGTGAATCCCATCTTCTAACAGCAGGGGGAACTCTAGATTTGACAAATAATGTCTAAGAAAAACCAGAACAGGTTCCCACGAGGGCGATCCCAGGCACTGTCAAGGCTGTCCCAGTTCTCAAACAAGCAAGTCTTAGGCATTTCAGTGAGTTAACAGAAGCCCCCTCCACCTGCTTCTACTGTGTAAAGCAGGTTCAATTCCAAAATAAGTCTCCAAAAGCCCTTCTCTACAGGAACCTGTACTGGGTACAAAAACCCAATGGGAATAAAAAGCCTGAATGGAACAATTAGCACAAAGAACCAAGAGAAAGCTTAGCAGTTGTCCACCTCACCCCACTCCACTGCAGCTTCTTCAGCTGCCTGACTTTTCTCCACCATCTTGGCATTCTTTTTTTTTTTTTGAGACAAGAGTTTCACTTCGTCACCCTTGGTAGAGCACTGTGGCGTCATAGCTCACAGCAACCTCAAACTCTTGGGCTCAAGCAATTTTCTTGCCTCAGCCTCTCCAGTAGCTGGGACTACAGGTGCCCACCACAACACCCAGCTATTTTTAGAGATGGGGTCTCGCTCTTGCTCAGGCTGGTCTCAACCCTGTGAGCTCAGGCAATCCACCCACCTCAGTCTCCCAGAGTGCTAGGATTACAGGAGCAAGCCACCGTGCCCGGCCTCATCTTGGCATTCTTTATAGGAAAACTACATATTTTTCTTAATTGTTTACTGTCAGTCTCCTACCTTTACAATACACCCCATCAGAGCTCAACTGAGGTTTTATCTTTTTCTTTTGCTTCTGGCTATATCCCCACTGCCAAGAGTACCAGGCACAAAAGATACCATCAATAATTGTCCATGCACAGCTGGGCATGGTGGCACATGCCTGTAGTCCTAACTATTTGAGAGGCTGAGGCAAGAGGATTGCTCAAGCCCCAGAGTTTGAGGTTGCTGTGAGCTATGATGCCATACTGCCCTACTCAGGGCCACAGAGTGAGACTCTGTTTCAAAAAAAAATTGTTCATGCAATGAATACTCTATAAGAAACAGATACACTGGCTCGGCGCCTGTGGCTCAAGCGGCTAAAGCGCCAGCCACACACACCTGAGTTGGTGGGTTCGAATCCAGCCCAGGCCCGCCAAAACAACGAGGCTGCAACCAAAAAGAAAAAATAGCTGGGCATTGTGGCAGGCGCCTGCAGTCCCAGCTACCTGGGAGGCGGAGGCAGGAGAATCGCTTGAGCCCAGGAGTTGGAGGTTGCTGTGAGCTGTGATGTCACAGCACTCTACCCAGGGTGACAGCTTGAGGCTGTCTCAAAACAAAGAAAGAAAGAAAGAAACAGATACACAGTGACTAGTGATGAGAGAGTCAGAAGATTCTGTGGCAGAGCTCTAAACTTGCATCTGAACAGCCAGAATTCTAACTCTTATCACCAAACTCCTGGATAGAAAGTCAAGATATTTGTGATCTAGGACTAGGTTGTAGCAATCACTACTGCAATGGCACAGATATGACTGCTTCCTGGGTCTCATTTTCTCTAGTAGAGTAAGAATCTGTACACCTCCCAGAATTTCTATAAGATCCTCCGAAATTGTAATCAAGCAATTTCTTTTCTTTCTTTTTTCTTTTTTTTTTTTTTTTTTTTTGAGACAGAGTCTCACTTTGTTGCCCTGGGAAGAGTGCTGTGGCATCATACATAGCTCACAGCCACCTCAAACTCTTGAGCTCAAGCGATCCTCCTGCCTCAGCCTCCCAAGTAGCTGTGGCTACAGGTGTCCAATACTGGCTACTTTTTTCTTTTTTTTCTTTGAGACAAAGTCTCAAGCTGTCTACCTGGGTAGAGTGTCATGGTGTCACAGCTCACAGCAACCTCAGACTCTTGGACTTAAGCGATTCTCTTGCCTCAGCCTCCCAAGTAGCTGGGACTACAGGCACCCACCACGCCTGGCTATTTTCTTTTTGTTGCAATTATCATTGTTAATTAGCAGGCCTGGGAGGGGTTCAAACCCACCAGCCCCAGAGTATGTGGCTTGAACCCTACCCACTGAGCTGTGGGCACTGCCCCAGCTACTTCTTTTATTTTTAGTAGAGACGTAGTCTTGCTTTTGCTGAGGGTGGTCTCGAACTCCTAAGCTCAAGCAATCCATCTCCTCAGCCTCTAGAGTTCTGGGATTACAGGTGTGAGCGAGCCTCTGTGCCCAGCCTCGAGTTTCTCCTTCCACTGTGGAGACACATACAGAGTGCATCAGGGAGGGCTGTGTGTATGGGGGAGAAACACATTTAACAAACTGGGCAGGAAACTAGAAATACAGCCATCCACGAATAAGCAATTCTCCAGTAAGTACTACACTAGTTACTGAGGACAGGATAGACAGATGAGGGCTTGACAAAGGACAAAGAGCTTAAAGGGGCAAAGAGACAAATAGTTACGATCCAAGATGGAAGTATAATATTACAGGTAATTTAAGATACTGCTAAGGACACAAGAGGCAAAATTCAACCTGAGGAAAGAGTGTGTAAATTGCCCAGGGAGATCCTATAGAGACAGAATGAGGGGAATGGGAGCACCACAGGCAGACAAGAAAGAGCAAGAGCACAACCACAAACACATAAAAGAACAAGGCAAGTTCCCGAAACGCAAGGAACTCTGACACGGCCGGACCAAGGATGTGGGGATGATGTGACTGGCAGGGCTGGCAGGGCTCAGCTCACAAAGAACTTTTCTGTGCTACCGTATGGACTTCTGCTTCAGGGAAGATGGAACAGACATATTTTTCTGTGTCTTCCCACTAAGTACAAGTTAAAACTCTGGACATTCTACATAAAACAAACAAAAATAAATTATGAAAGGTAGAGAGAAGGCGGCAGACTGGCTAGGGACCTTAGTACCCAAGGAATGACAAAGTGGTTAAGTTCCCTAGAGTTTTGTTTTGTATTTTTCTTCATATAACCCAAACTTGGGGCTGAAGAAAGTGGCAACCTGGAACTGCCAATGGGTGCAGACCAAAAAAGTCACAATAAAATGTGTTCTCTCTAGCAAAAGGACCAGGGAGGGACAGCCTAGCAAGGCACAGACTTTCAGACAGTTGCTGTTCTACTCTAAATACCACAGGAAGAAAATGGTGGCCTCACACTCCCTCACAAAAGGCCAAGTTGGGAGTCTAGACTTTTACCCTTGTAAGCTATAGTGATGGTGTGTTGTCAGAGAGGGCCAAGCAGGAAGCTAGCATATTCATTCCCACTGTCAGTCAGTAACAAAACATGTTCCCAAAAGTGTAAGTGGAGACCCAGTGAGGAGTCTGGACTTACACCCCCTCCTGGCAGTAATGAGGCATGACTCCCATCCTCTGAGCGATGCCAGAGGAGGGCTGGGGGAGAATCAGGACTTTCACCATTGTCCAGGGGTAACAAGGACACCCCCAAACACTGGTAGCACAGACCACATGGGGAGATGGAATTCTGATCCCCAATTAAGAGCCCCCCCCCCAACTTAAATGTCAATAGCTGCCAAATGGGGCACTTGGACTTGTACCTCCATCTGGTCATAACAAGGTGGTACCATCCCTACCTTTCCCTATGGGAGCAGTGTCAGAGAAAGGCAGCTATAACAGAAGAAACAAAACCGGCAGACTTAAAATATATTACAAAAATGTCCAGGTTTCAATCAAGAATCATCCAACACACCAAGAACCAGGAAGATCTCACACTTAAACAAGATAAAATCAAAAGACGAGGCGGCGCCTGTGGCTCAGTGGGTAGGGCACCGGCTCCATATTCTGTGAGTGGCAGATTTGAACACAGCCCCGGCCAAACTGCAACAAAACATAGCCGGGCGTTGTGGCCAGCGCCTGTAGTCCCAGCTACTGGGGGAAGAGAAGAGAATCAAGAGAATCACTTAAGCCCAGGAGTTGGAGGTTGCTGAAGCAAGAGCCCAGGAGTTGGAGGTTGCTGTGTGCTGTGATGCCATGCACCTCTACCGAGGACAATAAAGTGAGACTCTATCTCTTAAAAAAAAAAAAAAAAAAAAGCTAACACCAAGATAACAGATGCTAGAATTACCTGATAAAGATTTTGAAGCAGCCATGATAAAACAAACAAACAACAACAACAACAACAAAAAAAAAACCCGCTTCAATGGGCTGGGTATGGTGGTTCATCCCTGTAATCCTAGCCCTTTTGGAGGCCAAGTGCAAGGATCACTGTGGTTCAAGACCAGCCTGGGCAACACGACAAGGCCCCATCTCTACAAAAAAAAAAATTATTATCATTTTTTTTTTTTTTTTGTAGAGACAGAGTCTCAATTTACCGCCCTCGGTGGAGTGCCATGACGTCACAGGACTCACAGCAACCTCCAGCTCTTGGGCTTCCGTGATTCTCCTGCCTCAGCGTCCCGAGTAGCTGGGACTACAGGCGCCCGCCACAAAGCCCGGCTATTTTTTGGTTGCAGTTCGGCCGGGGCTGGGTTTGAATCTGCCACCCTCGGTACATGGGGCGGGCGCCCTACTCACTGAGCCACAGACGCCACCCTCTACAAAATATTTTTATCAGTTAGCTGGGCATAGTGTGTGTGCTTATAGTCCCAGCTACTCAGGAGGTGGGGCAGGAGGATTGCCTGACCCCAGGAATTTTAGGTTACGGTGAGCTATGATCTGCCTATCTCTAAAAAAAAACTTTTTAAGTTTTTTTAAATGCTTCATTGAATAGTTATTACCATACTTGAACCAAATGAAAAAAACAGAAAGTCTCAGCAAGGAAATTTTCTTTTTCTTTCTTTCTTTTTTTTTTTTGGAGATAGAGTCTTATTTTGTCACCCTCATGTCATAGCTCACAACAACTTCAAACTCTTAGGCTAAAGCAACCCTGCTGCCTCAGCCTCCTAAATAGTTGAGACTACAGGGACCCGCCACAACGCTCAGCTACTTTTAGAGACAGGGTCTCAATCTTTCTCAGGCTGATCTCTTAACTCCTGAGCTCAAGGTGATTCACCCACCTTGGCCTCCCAAAATGCTAGGATTTATAGGAGTGAGCCATCATGCCCAGCCTTTAGCAAGGAAATTGAAAATATAAAGAATAACAAATGAAAATTTTATAAATGAAAAATATAATAATTAAAATTAAAAGCTCAGTGGGTTCCAGGCATGGTGGCTCACAACTGTAACTATAGCACTCTGGGAGGCTGAGGCAGGTAGATAGCTTAAGCTCAGGAGTTCAAGACCAGCCTGAGCAAGAAAGATCCCATCTCTACTAATAACAGAAAAACTAGCTGGGCATTATGGTGGGACCTATAGTCCCAACTACTCAGGAGTCTGAGGCAAGAGGGTCACTTGAGCCCAGGAATTTGTGATTGCTGTGAGCTATGATGCCACAGCATTCTACACAGGGCGACAGGGAGATTCTGTCTCCAAATGAATAAATATATATTTAAAAAATGAAAGCTCAGTGGATGGATGGTCTCAATAGCATAATGGAGGAATGAATCAGTGAACTGGAAGACAGGATAAAAGTAATTCCCCAACTTAGAAAAGAGACTGAAAAAAAAAAAAAAAAATTAACAGAGCCCCAGGAATTCTGTGGGACTTCCACACAGTAACATGTTACCAAAGTCCTAAAAGAGAGGAAAAAGAAGGTAGGATTGAGAACGTACTTAAATAATCGCTGAATACTTTCCAATCTGGAAAAGAGACATAAGTCTACAGATGGAACAGGCTGAGTAAATCCCAAATAAGATAAATTTAAAATAAGAAATTTGTGCCAAGATACATCATAAAATTAAAGTCTGAGAACTAAACAGAAAGAAAAAAATCTTAAATGCAGCCAAGAAAAAAACAATTTGAATGACAGCGTATTTCTCATCAGAAACCATAGAGCCCAGAGGGAAGTGACACAATATTTTTCAAGTGTTATTAAGGATTACATCCTGAGATCAATGTGTACCCACCAAATTAATGAGGGGGGGGGGAATCATAGCTTCACAGAGAGGTTTGGGCAGGTGTTTCTAACTTGATGTTTTACATGTAAAATATATTCCCTGTATTCATTCCATCCTCTGTGTATGCACTCACAGCCCCTATTTGTATTTCCCCCCTTTTTAATTTTAGATTTTTCAAACCTAAAAAAACATTGAAAGAACAAATAATAAAGCCTTATAACCCTGACCTAAGCTTATCAGTCATCTTTCAGCCATATTTCTCTCTCTCTCATATACATACAGTTTTTTTAATGGAATCACTTGAAAGTAAATTGCAGGTATCAATCATGACACTTTGCCTCCAAGTTCTTCGGTGTGCTCAAGTGCCCTAAGAATAAGGACATTCTTTTATATAACTAAGATACTTTATTGACACTTGAGAAAATTAACATTAATACAATAACATAATCTAATTTACAGTCCATATTTCAGTTTCCTCAGCTGTCCCCTGAAATGTTCTTTATCCCCCAATCTAAGACTGGATGAAGAATCGCACACTGCATTTGGTGGTTGTTTCTTTTTTTCTTTTCTTTTCTTTTTTTTTGAGACAGAGTCTCACTTTATCGCCCTCAGTAGAGTGCAGTGGCATCACAGCTCACAGCAACCTCAAACTCCTGGGCTCAAATGATTCTCTTGCCTCAACCTCCCAAGTAGCTGGGACTACAGGCATCTGCAACAACGCCTGGCTGTTTTTTTTTTTTTTAAATAGAGGCTGGGTCTCACTCTAGCTCAGGCTGGTCTCAAACCTGTGAGCTCAAGCAATCCACCTGCCTCGGCCTCCCATAGCACTAGGATCACAAGAGTGAGCCACCATGCCCGGCCAGTGATTGTTTCTTTAATCATAATCTAGAACAGTACCCTTGCCTTTTTTGTTTTCATGACACTAATTTGTTTTAAGTGTCTAAACCAGTTAATTGTCTTGCAGAATGTTCTATACTCTGAATTTGTTTCCTCACAATTAGATTTATGTTAAATATTTTTGGCAAGAAGACTACACAGGCAAGATGTATTTAAATTATCAAGAGGCATATGGTATCAGGCTGTGTAACCACTGATTGTACAAGAAGTTTGAAAGATCTCTCTAGCTTGAAGGTGGCATTTCCCTGTTTGTGATTAATATATAATCTGTAGGGTAACACTTTAAAGCCATGTGAAAATCCTGATTTCCAACAACGAATTACCTAATGGTTTTAGCACCTACTGATTGATGGTCCTTATCTGAACCAATTGTGATAAGTGGAATTGCAAAATAGAATTGCATTTTTACATAATTATTCTAGTATAATGATCAAAAGCTCATTTAAAAAACAAAACGGAGACACTGGATAAATGAATCGTTTTGTCATTAATACCCTGAGATAGAGCATCCCAGGAAAATACGCTTATGGCGGAAAGGAAGAGACTCTGCTTAATTTGACATTCTACACCTGAAGTGATAGTGAGATATCCTATTAAGAGATGTCCTAGCAGGGTATATGTGTCTGTGTATCAAAGCCCCCTATCAGGGAGAGAGCCTACTAAAGAGGACATCACCTAGGGATGAAACAATATGATAAGAAGAGACAGAAGAAAATACTCCCAAGGCTAAACTTCAGGGAACCCAGAATTCAGGACAGAAGATGAGGAGAGCCCAGAAAAGGAATCTGAGGAGCATCACAGAGGCAGGAGAGGACGAGACAAAGCTGTTACCAGGAGTCACCTTCACAAAGAAGGGTGTAAGTAGAAAGAGAGAGGTGTTAACTAACAGTGAAGAAGGTGGGTAAAATAAAGGCTGCAACATTCCCAGAGGATTACTATAGTTAAGACAAGGCTGGTGGTCTCAGAGTTATACCAGTGGGCTGACAGACAGAGAAACTTACTGCAACAGACTGAGCACTGAACAGAGGGGGAGAACTCCTGAGCTCAAGGGATCCTCCCACCACAGCCTCCTGGAGAGCTAGGATTACAGGTGTGAGCCACCACCCCCTGCCAAGAGTTTATTACTCATTTTTTCTTATAGCAAATATTTGTAAGCTCATGAATCAAACCCCATGTTGGGTGCTGAGATATCCATGTTCTTGAGGAACCTACACTCAAGTGAAGAAAGACACACATAATACAAATAAACATGTAACCCAGGAGGAGGTGGTATATACTACACAGAAGTATGAAGCAGGGCATGGGTGACAGAGTGGTAGGGTGAAGCCATTTCACATGCAGTGATCAGGGAAAGACTTTCTGACAAGGTAACGTTTGAGCAGAGATCTAAAGGAAGGCAGAGAGCTCTACAACTGTCTGGGGAAGAGCCTTCTGGACAGCCTACAAGGAGAGCAGCAAGTGCAAACATGAAGAGGCATGAAGGAGGCCACGGTGGCAAAGCAGAGCAAGAAGAACAGGCGGACGTGCCCTGAGAGACAGGGCGAGATTCTGGACTTTCTCTGTTCTCAAGGGGCACTGGAGCAAGTGAAATGAGTAGTAGAAATAAAACAGGATGGTGCCTGTGAACCTGGACAATGACAAAGAAGTTTCCAAGGGTAACACAAATAAAAAGATTTGCTGCAGTTGGTTTCCTTGTCTTCCCCAAGATGAGCACAGTTAGCAATTACCTTAACTTGAGCATCTCGGTACCTATTACTTTCCACATTTCATAGTTGAGAGCTGACTTGCCTGTGATCACTTTCTGATCCACTACAGAACAAAGACTAGACTCTGGATTCCAAAATTCAGGTCTTTTTCTTAATTTCAGCAAGGAGGTGAGGAGAGCAGAGGAGAGTACAGAATAGATTCTTCCCTGATAAAGCATATTCCCTCCCTCCAAAATTGTGTGAGGTTTATAAAAAAATATTAACAGTGATTTCAATCTGATCTTTCATATTTTTCCTTGTTTTTCTGGCTATTTCTTTGGAAATAAATGCTGCCTTGTCATTTTCTCCAACATGGGCAATGGGACAGAGGGAAGGCTTCAGCTCCCACCTTAGGAAATGTTAGGGGGCACAGGTTCTTTTCCTTTTCCCTGCAGCCCTCTCTTGAAGGGGCCAACATACAAAAGGGAGTTAGTCTATAATCAAACTCCATCCAAAGTTAACTGAGCCTTTTACCATACCTCCTTCCCCCAACACTGGTCTGTCACATAGCTCTAGGCCAGTGGTTCCCAACCTTCCCGATGCCACAGCCCTTTAATACAGTTCCTGTGGGTCACGGCCCACAGGTTGAGAACCGCTGCTCTAGGCAGTTCACCGAGTTTCCAAAACTGACCACTGACAAGGTTCAAGGCCTTAAGAGAAGCAAACGAGTCAGGCTTTTCTCAGCACTGGAGATAGGTTCATAAATTGTCTATACCCAATCGCCTGGTATACAGCAGGCCCATTGATTCCTAGGCCTCAAGTATTTAAATCTTTAGTAAGCTCTTTGAGCGATGCTGGTACCACGAAATTTGATAACCATTGCTTCCCTAGTCCAAAAGACACAGAAGAAATGAAAAAGAATTTTATGTGCTAATTCTCTACCATCAGGTGCTGACTAAAAAGTACACTTAGTAAAGAAGGACTTGATAAATTTGCTCAATGATCTAATTAAAAATTTCAACTCTGCTGGCTGTGTGAATAAAGTTTTAATTTCCTAAACTTCTTTCAAGACCAGTGCAATGCATATATTTCTAGGAGTCAAGGAATCAAGGTTTTTTGCCATTTTCCTAAAACCCTGGTTAGGACCTAATTCCTGGGAAGGAATCCACACCCTGTTGTTTGTATCAGAGGTGTGGCAATCACACCCAAAGGAAGACTGCTACAGAAATGGTCTTAGTACCCAGCAGGTATCAGTGCAGGAAGTGGGAAGAGCACAGGCCTGCTATGTCACTGGTGTCTAGGGTTGACTCTAACATTAGGTAGAGGACTTTTCTTAGGATTCCACATCCAGACAGAGTGGAAGCTCTTAACCTGAGACATACTATACCAGCTTCAGAGTAACCATGAATCCTTGGAAACTGTATGCTGAATTTTGGGTTTTTGCTGGGGCAACTGCCTAGTGAGAGAACGTACAAGATTATGGAAGAACAATTTATGGCATAAAAGAACCTCTGATTTAGGCCAGGCATTCACGCCTGTAATCTAGCACTCTGGGAGAACCGAGGTGGCTAGATTACTTAAGTTCAGGAGTGTGAGATCAGTCTGAGCAAGAGCAAGAGCAAGACCCCACCTCTAAAAATAGTCAGGCTTTGTGGCATGTGCCTGTAGTCCAAGTTACTCCGGAGGCTGAGGCAAGAAAATCTCTTGAGCCCAAAAGTTTGAGGTTGCTGTGAGCTATGACCCCACAGCACTCTGCCCAGGGTGACAGAGTGAGACTATTCCTACGTAGACAAGAGCTACCCTGCAGCCTTCAGGAATTAACACAAGAGTTTGGAGCCAGAAATCCTGGACTGGATCTGCCTACCTTTCAGCGGCTGTGTGGCTGAGGACAAATCACATGACCCCTCTAAGGTTGAGTATCCTCATCTGCAAAAAGGCAATTATGCTAACTACTGCTCTGGATAATTACCAGTATTAATACAAAAGCACTTTGCCACCTGCTAGAAGCTCTGTTAAGCTTACGACATTATTACTGCTGTAATTTATTTTCTGTATCATCTTCCTTCTAAAATAAACAGCATGTGCATGGAGTCAAATGCTGAGAGCTAACTGGTCTTGACTTGCATTTTTTCTTTTTTCTTTCTTTTTTTTTTTTTTTTTTTGGGGGGGGGGTGGTGGTGTCTGTTTTTAGCTGACACACTAAAATACCTACAGAAATATCCTGCAACAAAAAGTTGTGTCAACAGTTCCAGGGACTGACCATGACAGTGAGAACCAGAACCACATTCATATGAAACAAAGAAAGAACTTGGGTGGTGGGTCAGGGGAAGGGACCACACATTCTAGAGCAAGCAAGGATCCAAACCAACAGTCATAAAATGCTCTTCATACACATCCTGTTTTGGTATGCAGGCTTGCCACCACCCCTGTGTTGGCGCCTGGGCTGTCACCCCCACCCAAACCAGCAGGAAGGCCAACTACCAAGAATAAATGTAAGAAGTAGAGACTCAAGGATGCTAAATCTTCCCCTTCCCAGAAGTGCAAGCTTCTCCAGTCTCAATCTTGATGGTGAAAGAGGCTCAAGACTAGGAGAGATGAGCAAACAATATTCTACGGCGTAAATGTCAACAGATACAGTGAACTCTAAAAGGTTAAAATATTAGGGGATAGATATCTTTAACTTGACCATCCAGGCTCTTCTTGTCGAAGCCCCATAATCAATATGCCTAAGTGATCTGTTTGGGCATAGCTCCAAATCACCTTTGCCCCTTTGCAAATCACATCCCACTATACTGAAGAACTGAAAATCTTCATCATCAGATATTTATCAGGGTTCCCTTTGGGCATGTGATTCCCTAGGATTTGTATTGTTTAGGTAAAATCAGTGAGTAGCACCAACAAATGACTTTATAGCCCTCTCTCTCTTCATTTATTATCTTGAGCTTTGCATAGTGGCAGTATCGTACGTCGCCAGTGAGGTTTATCCAAGGTATGACTATTGCTGCTTGAAAAAAAAAAATTAGTATCTTGAAAAGAAGTTGGCCTTGGATATTTCAGATTCTTCAAGAAGCAATTATTAAGTGAAATGTAACATACACCATACTTTTTAGATATTAAATTGTATCGAGAACTTAGATCAGTGGAGTCTGGTGCCTCACACCTGTAATCTCAGCACTTTGAAAGGCTGAGGTGAAAGGATAGCTTAAGGCCAGAAGTTCAAGACCTGAGCAACACAGGGAGACCCTGTCTCTCCAAAAAATAAAAAAAATTAGCCAGGCATGGTGGTGAACACTACAGTCCTAGCCAACTCAGGAGTCAGGCAGAGCACTTGAGCCCAGTAGTTTGAGGTGACAGTGAGCTATGATTGTGCCACTGTACCCCATCCCAAGCAACAGAGCAAGACCCTATCTCAAAAAAAAAAAAAGAAAGAAGGAAGGAAGAAGAAAAAGAAAAACCTGCATCAGGAAGACTATTTCAGTAGTAGATGATGAGAAACTACCTTATTTTACCATGTATAATGTGCATATTTTTGCCCAAATTTTTGAGGGAGAAGTAAGGATAATAGGTAGTATTAATTCTGTACCTACATATAACTCTTTTATTTATACTTATGCATTAAAAGCATAACTCTAGAAAGCAATAATGATATCCCTATGCAAAATAATACACTATTGGTTTTTTGGGGTTTTTTTAATTTACAAAGAACTTGCAACAAAAGCCCATATCACACGAAGTACAAAGGCAACCACAGCAGACTTGAAAACCTAATTTGCTGTGATAACTGGTGGGCTCACCAATCAACTGCAACGTCTTGAGGTCAGTAAACAAGACCTTTAAGGCTCTAATGAAGAAAGAGTGGACATCATGGATGCAGTCAGCTGGTATTGATTTAACACCTACACGCAGAATCAAGAAGCCATCCATCACCTCAGTTTGTGATTGGATCCTAAAATAGTGGACTGGTGTCAAGAAGAAAGTGTTTGTGAAATCATTTTAAAAATGTGTCATCAGCAATGCTATGGATGAAACTGAGGATGATGAAATTTACCAGGATGAGAAAAGTGACTCTTTAGAAAACATCAGTAATTTAGAAATTGAAGAGAATAATATTTCTTTTTTTCTTTTTTTGAGACAAGAGTCTCACTATGTTGCTGTCGGTAGAATGCTGTGGCATCACAGTTCACAGTAACACCTGTAATCTCAGCACTTGAAGGTCAAGTTTAAGATATCTGTCCCCTAATAGCAAACTCTTGGTGGGCTTAAGTGATTCTCTTGCCTCAGCTTCCCAAGTAGGTGGGACTACCGGCACTCTCCACAATGCCCAGCTATTTTTTGGTTGTAGTTGTCATTGGTGTTTGGCAGGCCGGGGCTGGGTTAAAACCCACCAAATCCGGTGTTATGTGGCTGGCACCCTACCCACTGAGCTACAGGCCCCAAGCCAGAAACTGAAGATGATGCTTCTGATGATGCTTCCTTTCGCCTCTTATGATGGGTAAATATCATAAATCTATTATGGGTACATAAAATTTCTTATGCCTATATCTATTTTGCTGTTTTATAATTATGTGTTATGTAATATTTCTAATACTATAATATGCTAAGATATAAATGCTAAAATTCCTTTATAATACAAAAAACAAGCACCTAAATATAAACAAAAATTTGAATTAAAAAATTAACCTGAAAGATTTTTCCTGAAAATTTGGGCCAAAAACATGGATATGCACTATACATAGGAGCACATTAAACATGACAAAATATGGTACTTAAATAGGTACAATGTACCTTTTTTGGGTGATGGATACATTAAAAGACCAGATCTCACCAGTATAGCAATATATCCATGTAACAAACTTATACTTTGTATCCCTTAAATTTATACAAATAAAGAAGGCTACTTTCTAAGGCCTGTTCAACAGAGCTCACTGCTGGATTCCTTGGATTCAACAATGAATATACTCAGAACATGAACACACAACTCATTCCTCAGTACTATTTTATTATTTGTTAGCAATTGGCTAACTGACGATGCTAGTCACTGATCATTGAGGTAGAAACACGCCCTAAAACTGCCAAAACATATCCCAAAACAAGGATACAGATAGCTATCAATGCCAGCAACATAAAATACCTGGTAATAATGTGCCCAGTGGTTTTCTTCTGGTATAAAAGAGATTACGAGGCCACAAGCCTAACATAATTGTCTCTCATCTTCAAATCTGGGATCAAATTAGCCTCACTCCTGGAGCACATGCTTCCCTATGGTGTTTGTCAAATGCTATTTAAATGAGGGATACGGGGGCAGTGCCTGTGGCTCAGTGCTTAGGGCACCGGCCCCATATACCAAGGGTGGTGGGTTCGAACCTGGCCCCTGCCAAACTGCAACAAAACATAGCCAGGCATTGTAGCAGGCGCCTGTAGTCCCAGCTACTTGGGAAGCTGAGGCAGGAGAATCACTTGAGCCCAGGAGTTGGAAATTGCTGTGAGACAGTTTGAGGCTCTGTCTCAAAAAAAAAAAAAAAAAAGGACATCCAGGGTGGTGACCAGACTGAGCCAGTAGGCTGACTATGGGGCTTGGGGAAGGCCTTTTCCGAGTTCGTATTGTAAAGGGGGCACTGGCTGGATCTCAGCCAAACTTCTTTGGCTCACAAAGTAGCAGTTCAGAGACCTACCACACAGAGCTTCTAGCAACTTCCAAATGGAAGATCGTCAAGGCCCAGAGAGACCAGGATCTACACCCTCACCTTAGCTCTTACCCAAACTCATTCATTCATGAGGTATTCACTGAGACATAATGTCCCTGATAGTGTAACACTTCACTTAAAAGCAAATAACTTCACTTTAAGCATTTCCTTAAAACCATTAATTCTGTAGGAAACAAAACACAAAAAACGGAGCGATAACTCTTGCACCAGACCCTCATCTGCCCTGGACTCAATATTGTGTTTTCACCAGTAAACATTTCTGTCTCTTGGCAAATTGCCTAGCAATTAAAAAACTTTCCAACACAGCGATTTTTTTTTTTTTTGGGGGGGGTGTTTTAACAGAAATAAGTTAAAAAGAAACATCCACCATCAGAGGGAAGGCTATTTTTTAATCCACCAATAGAAAGGAAAATAAAACTAAGAAGGATTTTATTCATTGAAAAATAGTTCCTCTTCCAAAACACTAGTTTTGACAGACCTTAATTAGGATAGATAGATATATTAAAAACCACTTTCAGATTCACAAGATGGTAGGTCCAAGCTAATGAATGTTCTTCTCATTCCTAAATGAGAACAAAGATGCCTACATTTGTTCTCCAAATAATCCTATTGGTAACGTGCTACTGTGTGTAATCCATAAGATGGGCTATTAGCTTAACTTTATAATAATGGGAGTTGAGCTCATAAAAGTTATTGAGTTGCCTGTAGTCATCTAATTCCTAAGCAGAAGAATATGTCTAAAACTCTATTGTCTAACACAATGCAACTAACCACATGGGACTATTTAAATTTAAATTAATTAAAAATTAAATAAAATTAAAAATTCAGTGCTTCAACTCAAGCATGCCACATATAAGTGCCCAATAGTACATGTTGCTAGTGGCTAGGTTTTAAAATTTTTCTATCATTGCATGAAATGCTCTTGGGGAGGACTGGTCTAGAAGGTAGTTCTTTTGAATTCATGGTAACTTGGGAGAAAGATCCTATAGCATCCCACTACTTAGTAAAATAGCTTAATAATGACAATGTTAAATGATAACCCCTTCGTTATTACAAGAAACTCTGAAGCATCAAGATGTTGGTTTATCTTCCCAAGGGTTACAAAAACTAAAAAACTACAATTTTTTTTTTTTTTTTTTTGAGACAGAGTCTCACTATGTCACCCTGGGTAGAGTGCCATAGCATCACAGCTCACAGTAACCTCAAACTCTTGGGCTTAAATGATTCTCTTGCCTCAGCCTCCCAAGTAGCTGAGACTACAGGCGCCCGCCACAACACCCGGCTATTTTGTTATTGTTGTTGTAGTTGTCATTGTTGTTTAGCAGGCCCTGGTCGGGTTTGAACCCACCAGCCCTGGTATATGGGGCGGGCATGATAATCACTGAGCTACAGGCATCTGCCACAACACCGGGCTATTTTTCGGTTGCGTTTGTCATTGTTGTTTAGCAGGCCTGGGCCAGGCTCGAACTCGTCAGCCCCAGTGTATGTGGCTAGAGCCCTACTCACTGAGCTACTGGCGCTGAGCCTAAATCTAATTTTTTAATAGGGGGTATACGTAAAATCTCTGTATCTTCTGCTCAATTTTGCTATGAACCTAAAACTTCTCTAAAAAATAAAGTCTAATTTTAAAGATTCAGGGAGTTTTGCTCCTTTTATATCTTTATTACTATCACTGCGGTTAATATATCTGCTCAGTCTATCATAAGAGAAATTGTAGTCTCTGTATTATTTGCTTTCCATTAACATCTCTGCACAAATTGTGATAGCCTAATGTACTAGATTCTACATACTGGTTACTAAAACCTGAACGTCTCATTCATAATTAATGACCTAATTGATTTTTCTATACTTAATTTTAAAAAAGGTTTACCAAAATGGATTTGATTCATATGTACTCAAGAAAAAGAATTTTGAAACTAAAGTGGTACCTTTAATGGAGAATAATGTAAATAATGATTCTCAAGTCACAAATAACAAAAACATTATTAAGAAGAATTTTAGCTTCAGAGGAAAAGGGATGGATTATAGGGATCAATGCTAACACTTCCAAGCATTAAATAACCTATTGTCACAGTTAAGAAGAAATTGTTTCACTCTGCTCTGGACATACAAAAATATCATTTAAAATGAAAAAACAAGCTCAAGAAGAAACAGACTAATTATTTCTTCTGTGCTTGCCAAGGTATCTGGGTTTTCCTACTGCTTGCACATGGGAAAATAAATGAATAAATGATGTGAGGTTTAACTGTACCATTAGAAACATGCGACGCTATGCTTTTTTCAAGGATTCTAAATGGAGTAACAAAAGGCTAAGAAGGAAAAGACAAACAAGACCCTTCTCTCACTCCAGAAAGATCACAGGAGACTTTTTCCCTCATTTGTCTGAGTCAGGAGACCCTCCATGTTTTCCTTTAAAAGGTTATTACCCTCCAACAGCTCTCACTGCCAGAACATTTTTCTTAATTTTCACCTTAACCTTATGACCTTGTACACCTTTAAATGTCAAAGAGAAAAGCTGTGGGGGAAGAGGGTGTAGCTTTGTTTGAGAACAGAGTGTACTACCCGTGATCCTTCTCCGTGATTCTCCTCTGTAAGTCACTATCCTGGAAATGGCCACATTCCTAGTCTTAATCCTTAGATTTGAAGACCAGCTCCCTATCTGTGCCATCCTCCCTCACACTCAAGACATGCAGAGCTTCAGATATCATTTGTAAAAGACTCTATGAGCCTCTGTGGTAGAGTTTAAGTGGTGTTAAGTTTGAAACATTTGTTTACATATGGAGAATAATAAAGGAGACTAGAAAACTTATCTAACAGGTGCAGTGGATACTATCTGGATGATGGACACACAACCCTGACTCAAGCTTAACAAAAGCAGGCTAGGCACCATAGCTCAGCCGCTAGGGCGCTGGCCACATACACCAAAGCTGGTGGGTTTGAACCCAGCCCTGGCCTGCTAACCAACAATGACAACAAAAAAATAGCTGGGCGTTATGGTGGGCACCTGTAGTCCCAGCTACTTGGGAGGCTGAGATAAGAAAAATTTTTAAGCCCAAGAGTTTGAGGTTGCTTTGAGCTATGATGCCATAGCACTCTACCAAGGGTGACATAGTGAAACTCTGTCTCCAATAAATACCGTATATACTCGAGTGTATATGGTAAATAAATAATAAATAAATTTTTAAAAAGCATAACAAAAGCAATTCATGTAATCAAAAACATTTGCACCCCATAATATTTTGAATAATAAAAAAATAAAGTTATGATTCTCATTCTCATTCTGAGAAATGATTCCGTTCAATTTCTATACCCTACAGTTGAGATGTTATGAACAGAGCATATGTAGCAGTGAAGAGAAAGCTATGTGGAAACTGGGAAATCCTTTAATCTTCTAAACTCTATGGAAAGTTCACAAGGCAACTTTGGATACTACACAGAAACGTGAACAAACCTGAAGGGAAGGGAGCCACTGGAGCACATGGTGTCCTACGGGTACAATGTTAGAACTGGCGGCCAGTCCTACATGAGAACTGTGTGCGCATTCTGGGAAATGAGGTGGATGGGTTCTTTCTTTCACTGAGTTAAAAGAGACTGAAATGAGAATTTGATAAAAGGTACAAACTAGACATGACTCTTGTTTTTTGCCCTAGCTTGATGGCCCTGCCTACCTCAGAAGTTGTACAACAAACTTAGATAATAAGGATTCTCTTTAGAAACTCCTCAGGCCAACAGAATGGGAAGGGAAGTAAGCACTTCGACTGAGATACAACTTTTTCTGGTCTCCAAATACGCTGACCATTTATGATTTTTCCCCAGCACTGCTCACATTTTCTTTAAAAGACATGGAGTGGAAGATGAAGAATGAGCCTAGTGGAAGATAGCAGGGTTGTTAGGGAAGCAAAGGATGTTGGAGAGTACGATAGCAGTGAGGGGACACCGCGTGGTGATGAGGGAGTGTTATACCCCTGTGGGGGCACTGGCAAAAAAAAAAAAAAATTAGCCTCATATACCCAGGTATCAACAGGTACATGGATGAACAGCAAATTCATACTTGAAACTACTCCCAGGCCTTAACAATCTTTTATAATCTAAGAGTTTACAATGTATTACCTTCACTAGAAAAACAGAATAACAAAATTGTGCCCATAGCTGAAGGTGGGTGGCTCTCGGTAGACAGGAGAATGCAGTATTCTCTATTCCTATAGAAAAGGTAATTATTCTCACTTCACAAATACAGAGAACAATCCAAAGTATACAATTAGATATTCAGAACAATTGTAGAATATGGGCTCCTGACAGAATGGAAGCATTTTGAATCCTGTGCTCAAAAGTCTGACAGGTTTGCACAGACTGGTATCTGTTTCTGTCTTTCTGTCTCAAATACACACGCATACATCGCACTTTGCAACTGGCTGTCTTCATTCGCTCAGTGCCAGGCACTCAGGACAGAAATATACATAAGATACTTTCTCAAGGAGGTTGTGGAAATACAAGCATACGTGCATAAGCAGAAACTGCAATAAGTGAAACATCATTTGTCTTAGCAACATGGAATACTACCAAAAAATGCTAAGCAAGGAGACGGTAATCAATAAATCCTATGAAATTGACCGTCTCAACTAGTCCCTGTTATAAAATGAAAGACAGGAAAAAGGATGAAGGACACTCACCCTGTGCATGGCTATTACATCCTGAACATATTACAAATCCTGGCAAGTAGCATTATGCTCTCAGAACTAGTACTGTAATTACAGTCGGCATCCCATGGAGCAGCACTGAATTGCTCTTTATTTTGTGTATGGGTAAATTTTGGCTACCCAAACTTTAGCTGTTTAAAGTCTTGAGAGCAGGTACCCTGTCTCTTATTTCTTTTATCTTGGTAGCATCTGGAACTTCCCTGGGCACAAAGGAGATATGAAATACATGACATCCTTAGTGAAAGGGACAAGTAGATGAGACACTGGGTGTCTCTACAGGTGTAAGGTGTGGCATGGCAGATCTGCAGTGTTTTTTAAAGCACAGCACCCTACCTGATCACATATATAAAAGCCATATAAAAGCCACCTGACACTTTAAGGGTTGAGGGTAGAGAGTCCTTCATTGGAGGGCCACAGAAAAAGATAGCATAATGTAAGTAAATAGTTCAGTAGTTAAATGCCCTAAACAAAAATATTAAGACTTAAGCTCCCAGCTGATGCTTAAGATAGAAACAGACCTGGGTGGCGCCTGTGGCTCAGTGAGTAGGGCTCCGGCCCCATATGCCGAGGGTGGTGGGTTCAAACCCAGCCCCGGTCAAACTGCAACAAAAAAATAGCCAGGCGTTGTGGCGGGCGCCTGTAGTCCCAGCTACTCGGGAGGCTGAGTCAAGAGAATCGCTTAAGCCCAGGAGCTGGAGGTTGCTGTGAGCTGTGTGATGCCACGCCACTCTACCAAAGGGCCATAAAGTGAGACTCTGTCTCTATTAAAAAAAAAAAAAAAAAAAAAAAAAAGATAGAAACAGACCCAAGATTCCTTACTCTTGTTATATGGTTCTCTTGCCCATGGATTACCATGACATAAATCAAATCCCATCCTCACGTGTTTAAAAGCCTTCAGTGGCTTCCCATTGTACTTAAAAAACAAATCCAACCAGGCACAGTGGTGTACACCTATGGTTCCAGCTACTCAGGAGGCTAAGACAGCAAGATCACCAGAGCCCAGGAGTTAAGTCCAGCCTGGGCAACACAGTAAAAGCCATCTCTTAAAAAGCAGTAAAAACACCCAAAACCACTCTGCTGCTGTGTGACCTTATTTTTTAATTAAATTTTTAATTAAAGTAAAAACAATGACAAATCCACCTCTTCTGCAGGGGTGCCAGGGCTTTGGCTCTGGCCCTGCCCACCTTTCCCATCTTCATTCCCCCCCCCCCACGCCCCCTCCAGCACGCCCCAGTCACACTGGCTTCCTTGATGCTCTTTAAATCTGTCAAGCTCTTGCTGACACACTTGCTTTTTCTTATCCCTGAGCCTCTCCCTGCTTTCTGAATGACTGGCTCCATCTCATCCTTTAGATCTCAGCTCAAACATTTCTTTTTCGGGGCGCCTTCCTTACCATCTTATCCACAGTGACCCCATCTTATTCCTATTACTTGTTAACATACCAACTAGTTCATTTACTTGACAGCATTTACTATGCTCCAAAATTATCTTATTTGTCTCCTCGTTTATGACCAGTCTTGCTCTTCTAAATATAAACATCAACTGGCACATATTAGGTAATCAAACATTGTGAATGATGAGTGAAGGAAAGGAAAATATGATGGCAGCAGGTCAACAAGTATGGAGTTAAGGTGGAAACCGTAAGCTCTCCCACTACAAAGCCAGAAGTTGTTCTAAGACTTTTTTTTTTACTTCATTAGCACATAGTCAAGTGGTGATAACATACAAACAGAAAAGAAGGAAAGCCTATGTTCTCTGTTTATGACTTAAAAAAGAAATGTCAGAAAGAGCAATTATCTTGCTGGCTCTAGCTTCTACTTCCTTTTCAAAACTGTTAGCATTAAAAGCAAATTTTCTTACTTCTCACAGATTCCAAGGTTTGCTTTCATTTCTCCCCTACGGGCTGCAGTTCTGTACTCACTATGCCCAGAACCATGAACTACTCCATTAGCCATGCTCACATCCATGCCAGCCTTACAGTATCTGAAGACCTCATTCTAAAGAAAACTGTGGTTGATTCAAAATACCAGATAGAAAAGAGGTTTCTATTCCTAAAAACTTGAGCACAGAGGCAAAGAATATACAAGAAGTGGGTTCTTCCTCACGATACGGCACCCCCAGCTCAAAATCTGCCCCTCCTATAAAGGGAAGTGTACAGGGCGTGGCACTCTTTTTAAAGATGCAGTTCCACAGCTAAGGATGATTCAATGGCAACCTTCAAAGCTAATGCTGTTTGCTTCATCGAACTTGATCAATTAGTTACCTTAACTATTTAGCAATTTAAAGCCCATGAACTTGGAAAAGCACAAAGAAAAGAATGAAAACAAAACCTGTCATCCTTATTTTACGGCAGGTGTTTCCCACGGCACACTGGGCACACCAAGCCATGTCCTAAAAGCAACTTGATCAAATGCTGAGAGAGAGGCACTTACGCGGCATGATCCCTTGGCTCACTAGCTCTTCCCGGGTCCGGCGCTGCTGGAGCTTCAACTGCAGCACTGCAAGGCACCAAAGAGAAAGGAGAGATGAAGGGTCAGTCGAATATTCCACCTCAAAAGACACATGTTCAAATGCAAAGAAAGTCTTAAAAACAGAAAGGGTAGTGTGAAAAGGATCTCCTAGAATTGTGACTGTCTGCAATTGCAGAAGTGGCCTGATACAGCAGGGTTTCCGTATTCTGCTGCGGGTGGCGAAAGGAAGTTGCGAAGGGTCTTGCAGAGTGATAACAATCCACAAAGTACCAGAGTCTTGCCTCTTGCTCAAAACCTCCTACAACACTGGAGTCTTAGGAGTCCTACTCCTAAGGCTAAGAAACACCAATTCTGAACTCAAAGAAAATATCATAACAAGGACCGCTATTCAGCAAGAAAAGCTTTCTAGATACTCTACACTTTATTAGCAAATGTTTACCACTGGAATTATAGCGAATGAAACAGCTACTCACATGGTTTAGGAAATATTGTTTGTTTGTAAAGTCTTCTCTTTTGTATCTAAAACTTATAGCTATTTCACTAAGCAATGCATTTTTCTAGACTAGAAAATATTTTACCACTAATATACCTTTTTTCTTCTTCCTCTTCACTTAAGAGCTTTTTTCTGTTGAGGTAAAACAACCAAACTAGATGACTCAAAGCACATCCGGGCTAGGAGAGAATGATGGGTATTTCTCCTATTTGTACCCTGCAACACTGCTTAATGAAACAACTGAGTACGGATTTTTTTTTTTAAGTTAAAAATCAGTTGTCTCTATTTCAAAAGCTAATGAAGCCAAAAAGGTGTTACAATCTCACACATTAGGCAGAGTGAGACTGAGAGAACACTTGGAGGAGGAGGGTTAGGAGGAAGTTGCTGCACATAGTAAGCCTTCAGCTGTAGGGGCCCTGCAAGTTCACATCTGAAGAGAACATACTGTTTCAGTATCTTTTCCATCACAAAGCAGATTGTAGGGAGGCCTCCAAGAATGGCAAAACCATAACTAGGCTCCTGCTTACATCTCAAATTCAGGAGATCCACAGTAGAACTTGTCTCTCAAAAACCTGGATCTGTCTCCCATCCTCTATGATGGTATCTCTCTCCAGAACTAATATCAAAATGTTTGCGCCAACTTTGACTCCTCTACCTCAGCTTCACCTCACCTTGCTTTCCCCAGCTTCAATGGGAGCGCCCCGGTGTGTCCTTACCTGTACTCTCTCCCATTCTAAGGCATCAAGGTTTTCCACATACCCTTCTTCAAGTACCATGAACTTTTCCCCAACTCTTTTATTCACATCACCTAGAAATGCCTACCTTCTTCATCTGAACTTCCAAGCTACCTTTTATGTGTTATAAAAAAGATAGTAATATTCTGCTCGGTTGTAATATTTAATAGTTACCCCTAACCATAACTTATCTCTCCTACCAGTTTATAAACTTCTGGAGAAAAGGGAATGATAAATGTCCCCTACAGCATTTAATATACTAGGCAGTTAATAACTGTTTCTTTCTTTCTTTCTTTCTCGAAACAGAGTCTCACTCTGTCACCCTGGATGGAGAGCCATGGCATCAATTTGGCTCACAGCAACCTCCAACTCTTGGGCTCAAGAGATCCCCTCAGTTTTTCTATTTTTAGTAGAAATGGAATCTCACTCTAACTTAGGCTGGTCTTGAACTCCTGAGGTCAAGCAATCTGCCTGCCTCAGTCTCCCAGAGTGCTAGGATTACAGGCATGAGCCACTGAACCTGGCCTAATAACATTTCTTGAATTAGATTTCAACTCCATTGACTGGCTGATGTATATAGTCTGAGAAATCTGAAAGGTTATTATTTCACAAATTAACAGTGTTTAAAAAAAAGCCTTGAAAAATTACCGTAAATAGACAAAAACAGCAAAAGCAACACTAGTAGCTGACATGTATAAAGCGTATACTATGTGCCAGACACTGTTCTATATATTTTTATATTTTAACTCATTTAATCTTCATAACATCTATATGAAGATAGGTATTATTAACCCTATTTTAACTTATATAAGGTGATCTCACAAGAGGTACAACAGGATTTGGATCCAAACATTCTGATTCAGAAGCTGGGCTTCTACGTTCCTACTCCAGCATCTTCTGGCAACTTGCCCTGCTGAGATAATGGCATGGAGAATAATCACTGGGCTCATTCTCTGGTGAGACAGAAAAACAGGCTAAGGAAAATGAATGGTTTATACCAGGACTGAGAAGGAGCTGAGATGATCAACTTGAGTAAAACAAATTTAGTCTAGGAACTTGATCTCAGAATAAATGATAAACACAGATCAGCAACAAAAGCAACTACATTGATAAAATACAAGTAACAATAGTTAGGAGCACTGAGTGCATTAGTATGTGTCAGGCCCTGTGTTAAATTGTTGACACGCTTTTAACTAAATTAAAAAGAAAAAAGCTTCTTGAGTGGGGCGGTGCCTGTGGCTCAGTGGGTAGGGCGTCGGCCCCATATGCCGAGGGTGGTGGGTTCAAACCCAGCCCCGGTCAAACTGCAACAAAAAAATAGCCGGGCGTTGTGGCGGGCGCCTATAGTCCCAGCTACTCGGGAGGCTGAGGCAAGAGAATTGCTTAAGCCCAGGAGCTGGAGGTTGCTGTGAGCTGTGTGATGCCACGGCCCTCTACCAAAGGGCCATAAAGTGAGACTCTGTCTCTATTAAAAAAATGAAAGAAAGAAAGAAAGAAAGAAAGAAAGAAAGAAAGAAAGAAAGAAAGAAAGAAAGAGAAAAAAGCCCCTTGAGGATGGTACAACTATTATCTCCATTTTACAGATGACAAAACTAAGGATTAGTCCAGTGATTTTCAACTGGTATGCTGCAAACATTTTTAAAAGTCATTAATTTTTGAAAACTTCAAAGCACAGTAAGCATATTCTTTTTTTGTTTTCTTTTTTTTTTTAATCAACATAATTTAAGTGTGCTATAGAAGTTTTAACTATAGGTTCAAGTGTGCGGTGAGATAAAAAAGGTTGAAAAACACTGGATCAGACCTTTAAAATTTCCCTTCTGTCACACAGCTCAGACATGCTGATACTAGTTTGTATACAATACATCTCTTTGTTAAAAAAAAAAAAAAAAAAAAAAAGGTGGGGGAGGGGTCCAAGCAGGGTAAAGAGGTAAAGTATTAAAAAGATAAAAAGGCAAGTATTTGTTATCTTTTATAATGCTTCTAAGGCCCACTGCGAGATGAGCTATTAGAAAATAAATGGGACCTAATCAAATTAAAAAGTTTCCACTAAGGACACAATCAACAAAGCAAAGACACAACCTTAAGGATGAGAGAAGATATTTGCGTGGTACAAATCTGACAAAGGGCTAATAACTAGAATGTATAAAGAACTCACACAAATCAACAAAAAGAGCAAACCCCATTAAAATCTGAGCAAGAGATATGAACACAATCTTTTCTCATTAAGACAGGTATCATGAAAAATGCCAATAGTATCATGAAAAATGCTTATTCTACTTATTCAAGAAATGTAAATCAAAACCACTTTGAGATATCACCTAACTCCTGTAAGAATGGTCCACATCACAAAGTCCCGATATAATAGATGCTGGTGTGGGTGTGGAGAGAAGGGAACAGTCCTGCATTGTTGGTAGAACTGCAAACTACTACAGCCCTTACAGAAAGAAGTACTGAGAGTCCTCAAAGAACTAAAAGTAGACCTTCCATTTGATCCTGCAATCCCATTACACATTTCTTTTGGGTATCTACACATTTCTTTTGGGTATCTACCCAAAAGAAAAAAGTCATTTCAACATAAGGAGCTATGCACACAAGTGTTTATAGCATCCTAATTTACAATTGCAAAGATGTAGAAACAACCCAAGTGCCCTTCCACACATGAATGGATCAATAAACTGTGATATATATATATATATATATGTATACACACACACACACATACATACCGTGGAATACTAGTTAGCCATAAAACGATAGAGATTTTGAGTCCTTTGCTACAACTTGGATGGACTGGGAGAATACTCTCCTGAGCAAAATACTGCAAGAATGGAAAGACATCACATGTACTCGCTACTAATATGAAACTTGTAGATTAACAACATGTTCACATGAGAGAAAAACTCAAGTCAATGACAGGAGGAGAGGTGGGAAGAAGGGCCGGTAGGTTCTTTCCCAGAGAAAACAATGTATAGGAGTATAGCACACTTTCTGTGTGAGGAACAGAGCCACAACTTAGACTTTGCCTTACAAATGCAAGCAAGGTGGCCTAATTGTATATACCCTCATATTAATTGAAATTTTTTAGAAAAGAAAATGATTAAATGTAACAAAATAATTTTATTTCAGAGACTAGGGAAACTCATAAACCTGAACATTTCAAACAAACAATAATTAATGAAAGTAATATAGCTATTATCCAAGAATAATTTTTTTTTTTTTTTTTTGCAGTTTTTGGCCGGGGCTGGGTTTGTACCCGCCACCTCTACCATATGGGTCCGGCACCCTACTCCTTTGAGCCACAGGCGCCGCCCAATAATTTTTTCTTTTTGAGACGGAGTCTCACTCTATGGCCCTCGGTAAAATGCAGAGGCATCAACCTCAAACTCTTGGGCTTAAGCAACCCCTTTGATTCAGCCTCCTAAGCAGCTGGGACTACAGGTACCTGCACAATGCCAGCTAGTTTTTCTATTTTTAGTAGAGCTGGGGTCTACCTCTTGCTCAGGCTAGTCTCAAACTCCTGAGCTCAAGCAATCCACCCACCCCAGCTTCCCAGAGTGCCAGGATTACAGGCATGAGCCACCACACCCAGCCTTTAAGAATAATTTTGAAATGTAAATCAGTAGCCCTCTTGAACTCCATACAGATAGGACCATAAGGGACATTATGCAAACTACTTCTTTTTTTTTTTTGGAGACAGAGTCTCACTCTGTTGCCCTGAGTAGTAGTGCCATGGCGTCATAGCTGCAACCTCAAACTCTTGGACCAAGCAATTGTTTTATCTCAGCCTCCCGAGCAGCTGGGACTACAGGCGCCTGCCACAAAGCCACACTAGTTTTTCTATTTTTAGTAGAAATGGGGTCTCACTTTGCTCAGGCTGGTCTCAAACTCCTGAGCTCAGGCGATTCACCCACCTCAGCTTTTCAGAGTGCTAGGATTACAGGCATGAGCTGCCATGCCCAACCCAAACTTCTTGATTTAAAAACTTCCTGCTTCATGAAAGCTAACCCATTTGTTCTTTAATAACTTCCTTTGAGACACAGTCACACTCTGTCATCTGGGTAGAATGCTGGGGCAACAGAGCTCACAGCAACCTCAAACTCGGGCTCAAGTGATCCTCCTGCCTCAGCATCCCAAGTAGCTGGGACTACAGATGCTTGACACAATGCCTGGCTATTTTTTTGTTGTTGTTGTTTGTTTGTTTTTAAAGTAAAGACAGGGTTTGCTCTTACTTAGGCTAGTCTTTGAACTCCTGAGCGCAAGTAATCCACCTGCCTCAGCCTCCCAAAGTGCTAGGACTACAGGCTTGATTTAATGAATTTCTGATTCGAGTTTCTTTTAGAAAGCACAGAAAAGGCCAGTGCAGTGGCTCAAGCCTGTAGCTCTCTGGGAGGCTGGGGCAGGTAGATTGCTTGAGCTCAGGAGTTCAAGACCAGGGGGAGCAAGAATGAGACCTTGTCTCTATAAAAATAAAAATATTAGCCAGACCTTGTGGTGGGTGCCTGTAGTCCCAGTTACTTGGGAAGCTGAGGCAGGAGGATCGCCTGAGCCCAAGAGTTCGAGGTTGCTGTGAACTATGCTGCTATGGCACTCTAGCTTGGGCTACAAAGTGACACTGTCTCAAAACAAACAAACAAAAAAGTACAGAAAAGGCCTAGGTAGTCAGCTTTTATATATACATATACACATAAACACACACATATGTATACAGTAAATGTGTATATTGTGTGTATACATATATACAGATACATACACACATACACAGTTCTAGTTCAAAGAAGGCGGCTTATCTAATAAACCTTTTAAATCTCTAAAACTAAAATTCAGTTATCTAAAAATTCTATCTTGTCCCTCCCAGAAGAACTCTGTGCTTATCTGAAATCTGACCAAGTTCCTCATTCAACTAATAGAATTTACCCTGTATCAGTATTATCCAGGGTGTGGAAATAATCTGTAGGTATGTGTTGTTTTGTACATTACATAACCCTCTCCAGCTAACTCTTAACAGTGTTTGTAAGAAGAAAAAAGGCCAAAGCAGCAAACTCAGAATTATGACAGCCGGTATACACTTCATTTTATTTTATAATTTATCTGCTTAGCTGTGTAGAGTTACAGTGACCCTTTTCCTTGGAATTTCAACTACAAAGAAAGGGCTGTTGATATGAAGTTTTCATTTCCTTAGTCTATCTTAATTCCTCTTAATTCTAAGCACTCTAAATAAAATGCCTTTACATTTCCAGACCTTACGATTAGTCATTTTAGTAGAAATCATTTAATAACTCACTTCTGAGTGAGCCATATGTTCTGTGTTCACTGCAGAAGTTACTCAAATCAGCAGAATATATCTGAGGCCATAAATTTAATGTACAATCACCTTCACAAAAAAAAAAAAAAAAAAAAAATCTAAAATAAATGATTTTCAGATAGTACTAGTCTAAGGAGACTTGATAGAGTAGGAATTTGACATAATCTGTCACTGTACATCCCTATTTACTTTTCCTCACCACTTCACTTAGTCAATAAAAACAAAAATATCTATTTTTACATAAACATAAGTCTTTACACATTTACTGCTATTAAATTCCACAAATTTAAGATGTCATGTTTCTTAACAGGTCTATGTTAACAGCCTATATATAGATGAACAGATGTCTTTAAAGCTGATGGATACTGAATCAACTGAGTTGCCTTCCAGGAAAGAATTAGAATAAAAAGAAAAGAAACCAAGCTATAAAGTGAAAAACCCTAGGTTTCTCTACTCTCCGTGGAAATAATCAGGATTTTCATCTGCCTTAAATGAAAGCATCAATTGCTATTTAAATAATTGGCTACTTGGGAAATTAAAACCAAGGAAGTGACCTTAACATATTTCTGCCCTGCAAGACCACAGAAGTATGCTGATTGCATTAAAAGAGTAATAATGTCCAAGAACTGGACATATCAAAGCCCAACTATATGGCTTCCACTGGTCATTAGTCCTGGATTTCACTGGAAGGGGATATGTGCAGACTGGGAGGCTGCTCTTAAAAACCATTTATCCACTGACTGATTCCCACAAGGCTCCTAGGAGGGTGTTAGTATGGCAACCAGATAGCAAAAAAACAAAATCCCTCCCTCCATAACATCCTTTGCTCAGTAAGTCGTCTCACAGACATTTCTCAGACTATAAGGACATTCCATTAACTTGGCCCTGAGGAATACTGACAAGTCTTTGTTTCACAAAACTTTTAATAAAATGACAAGGAATCTGGCCATGGCTTTTCAGACTATTTGTTAGAAAAGACTCCAAAACAAACTTGTTGACAAATAAGCAAAATGCTCCTTGACCAGGAATTGCTATGTAATTCACATTATGTATGAATTTATATATAGTTATTCTATGTAATTCATTCAGTCAAAAAAACGCTGCATTAGAAAGTCAATGATGTTTATACCCTTGAGGAAACCAAGCAGACAAAAGCAGGCAAAAATGCTCCTCAGAAATCTTTTCTCCTCCCAGCCCCCCATATTTGGCTCCAACCTATGGAGCTCCCATGCTTCAAAAGGAAGAAACTGCTACCCAGAAACAATTAACTGAAAGACTGGTCTGGTGGGAATCAAGTTTGAAAGCATCACTTTTCATTAGAATTAAAAGTAACCTCACACGGGTGGTGCCTGTGGCTCAACAGAGTAGGGCGCCGGCCCCATTTGCCAGAGGTGGCAGATTCAAACCCAGCCCTGGCCAAAAGCTGCAAAATAAAAAAAAGTAACCTCGCACCAAAATAAAATATTAAAACAGCCCCAATATACTAGAAAGTAAATTAAGGGATGTCATTTCTAACATTCCTAAAATATAACTACCGTATATACTCGAGTATAAGCTGAGTTTTTCCGGTACAAAATTTGTGCCGAGTTCGGGTTTTTCGGCACAAATTTTGTGCCGAAAAATACTCGGCTTATACTCAAGTATATATGGTAATACTTAAGGATTTCTACATTTTGATTAAATTTCATGATGCTTATTTAGATGATTTAGAAAAAGTAGTATTTGAGTTTATCTCCTAAAGAATCACAACCTACCTCATTCTCAGTAATGGACAAAACAAATAGGCAGAAATCAACAAGAATATATAAGACTTGGACAACACTATCAACCAAATAAAACAGACATATACAACACTCAACCCAACATCAGCAGAATACAAATTCTTCCCAAGCACACATGTAGCATTCCCTAGGACAAATCATTTACTAGATATACTAGTCCCAGTACATTTAAAAGGACTAAAATCAATCTCTGATCACAATGGAATTAAATCGCAAATGAACAACAGATGTAAATCTGGGAAATTCCTAAATATGTAGAAATTAAACACCACTTTTTTGGAGGGGGGAGGGAAACAGCATCTTACTCTTTTGTCTGGGCTACAGTGCTGTGGCGTCATCACAGCTCACTGCAACCTCAAACTCCTGGGCTCAAGCCATCCTCCTAGCTCAGCCTCCTGTAGCTGGGATTAGAGGTGCACATCAATCACCACACCTGCTTTATTTTTCTATTTTTTGTAGAGTCAGGGTCTAGCTCTTGCTCAGGCTGGTCTTTAACTCCTGGCCTCAAGCAGTTCTCCTGCTTTGGCCTCCTAAAGTCCTAGGATTACAGGCATAAGTCATTGCACCTGGCCTAGGAAGGTGTTTAATTGGTCTGGAATGGGGCCTGGATATTGATGTTTATTAAGAGCTTACCAGATGATTCCAATGTAATGTCATGTCAAAAACTACCCTATTTAACGCTACTTTCACCTAACTTAAACTCATTTAGTACTGAGAAATTAAAAATGCTCCATCCATGTTCATGATGCCAATTATTAGGTCAAGTAAATATGGCAAAGTAAGTTTAATTTACCCAGTAAACAATAGGTAGCCTTTCTTCTGATGCTGCTCCCAATTAAACTGCTTTAAGGCATATAATCTTTTGATGGGTATTGAACAATAGATCACGAGAGAAACAAACATCAAATAGTACAAATAAGTGTGAAGAGTACTTTCAAAGAAAAAAGTTAACTACATTCCAACTATGGGGCTGATTATTTCCATGATCCAATTCATGCATACAATATCTTTTGTACTTTCGAAGGTAAGGCTAGGTGTTAAAGATACAAATTTAAATAAGACATGGTTCTCATTCTTAGGAGCTCTTATTTCATCTGATGGAGGAAAACGAGCCAAAATAATTAATTACAATACTATAAAAAAGAAAAAGATACTAATGTTTGTAATACCAACTTCTATTTTAAAAGACATAGAAGGGCCGGGCACAGTAGCTTGTAATCCTAGCCCTCTGGGAGGCCGAGGGAGGTAGACTGCCTGAGTTCACAAGTTTGAGACCAGCCTGAGCAAGTGCAAGACCCCCATCTCTAAAAATAGCTGGGCATTGTGGCGGGCGCCTGTAGTCCCAGATACTTGGGAGGCTGAGTCAAGAAAATCACTTGAGCCCAAGAGTTGGAGATGAGCTGTGACTACACAGCATTCTACCCAGAGCAACAAAGTGAGACTCTGTCTCAAAATAAATAAATAAGTAAACAAAAAGACACAGGGAAGTGCAACATCAGCTAGCACACATGCCAAAAGTGGGCTTGCCCTACCTACTAGAAAGGGTTCCTCACAAATTCAAATCTCATCTGACCATATATGTGACACATATTATAAGTAAATAATAAAAAGGAAAGGCTGGCTTCTTAAAACCACCAAAATTAAAATAGTTATGTATTTTGTTATACATAGAGAACAAAGGTGATACTAGTGGAAGTCAGAAAGAGATACAAGATCTTTTCTATAAAGGGTAGGACTAGTGAACATAAAAACTGGTCCTTAAAGATATTTTATCTTCCTCATCAGTTTCTACTAACGTTTCAAGCAACTTCCTGATATCATTCCCCAAAAGTAATACTCCTCTGGCCCCTACTTATTGTACATTCTCCTGAGTTTTTCCTGATACAGCCTAGAAAAGATAGAAAACAGAGAGGTCTCTACGTCTTTAATTTGATTCCACTGCCTCTCTTGCTTTCTGGTTCTTGATCCGTACCTTGTTCTATAGCATCCTAAGGAATTTCTCTCCTGCTTCTTATATATAATTTTCTTAAGCTTTCTAAACACTAACTTTCTCTAGTCCTCTTCATGATTAATTTTCTCCTCTCAACTTGGGAAACCAGCCTGAATGGTTGAGCACTGTGTACACTGCACCAAAAACATATCTCTGGCATGTTTTTAATATAAACAACAGCATTTTTTAAAGATCCAATATGTTCTATAATTAGCCATACCCTTAACCAGAAAGGGTTTACTGTCAACTTAGCTAGGATTTCTGGGGAAAGGGATGAGCATTACACTTGGGCTTGGTTATATAAATACATCATAAGATCCAAGGGAATGCCATACACCTACAGCCTGACCTTTAAGTGGAGAACAAAGATATCAGAAAAAGAATGAGAAGACACAGATTCCAGTCCTAGTTTGGTTGCAACCTAATCAAGTTACTCAACTTCTTTTACTCAATTTTCTCTAATACAATTTTGAGAACTAATCCCTGCCCTTTGAAACTAAAAAAACAGGCCCGCCTGGACCTCCATAAGAGCTGAGCTGTGCCGCGACCTGTGCCAGACCTCCGCACACCCGGACCAGGAACTGCGGGAGCAGTGCAACCCAGCGTCCTCCCTCCTGCACCCTCCCTGCCTCCACACCGGCCCGCTCATCTGGTCAGGGACTCTAGTAGCCGTGTGCCCTCCAGAGCCCTTCCTGCCTCTGAGTGGAGCCCTTCTCCTGGCCAGAGACTTCTGGAGCCTTGGGCTCTCTGTGCCAAAGTCACTGGGCGCCAGGCACTCCCAGAACCCTCAGCCCTGTTGCTGGATCCGGGTATGTCACACTCGGGAGCTGCTTCCACAACCAGAACTCCCTGGCTAGGGCAGCCCCCAGAGGAACTACACAGAGTCAATCTCTACAAAGATCGAGCAACAATAGAGTGATCCTGCCAGGGTCTAATCTTGGAGAGACACCTCCCCAACTCTGAGAACGGCCAGAGGCAATTGTAAAAAACAATCATGAGGAGAAATCAATAGAAAAACTCTGGCAATATGAATAATCAGAGTAGATCAACTCCCCCAAGGATCAATGGGGGCAGACACAGCACAAGACCCCATGCACAAACAAATAGCTGAGATGTCAGAAATCAAATTCAGAATCTGGATAGCAAATAAGATCGAATTAGAATTCCAAGCAGTAACCCAAAAGATATCTCAAAAATTCAATGAATTCAAAGACCAAATGACCAAACATTTTGACACATTGAGACAAGAAGTTGCATCCCTCAAAGATCTGAGAAACACAGTAGAATCCCTCAGTAACAGAATGGAGCAAGCAGAAGAAAGAATTTCTGACATTG
>CAUYPK010014990.1:0-56494 GCA_963574355.1 Loris lydekkerianus
CTCCAACAAGGTAACAAAAAACACCTGACTGAGCATGTTATATTATGTGTTTAATATATTATTGTTAAAATTATGTGCTTTTGTGTGAGTGTTTGTCTGTTTTGGCAGGTCACTGCGTGGTGTGGCTCTCTGACTCTCACAGTTTAAAATTTTGGCTCTTTGTGTCGAACTTGTTCGCCACCCCTGTACTAGCCAAAGCAAGTTCCGAGGCCACTTCAGATTCTAGGGCAGATTTGTGTGTAAATATGTTGTACCTGCAGAAATAAATGTTACCTCTTTATGAAAGGAGAAAAACATTCTCATTGCAAAGGGACATGCCTACAGAGACATAAGATATTAATGATGCCATTTTTGTAAACATTCTAACCACAGTTACTATGGTATTAATTTCTATTCCTGATCCTTAGTAAATTTTAGCACTTTCTCACAAGTTTTAAGCACTTATATATGAAGGGCTTATTCAAGTCTTTTGCTCATTGAAGGTATATATTATACATTTTGGAAAATGTATATATCCATTGTATATAATTTCTGCTCTATGTGGAGGTCTTTTCATTCTCTTAACAGTGTCCATTCATCAATGGGAAAATTCTCAGTTTTAATGTCCTTATGTTTATTAGCTTCAAAAAAAATAGCCCTTTTATTCCCTGTTTAAGAAATATTTTCCTACCAGACTCATGGAGATATATTTTGTTTTTTCTTAAAGTGTCATTGTTTTGCTTTTAGTATTTATATAAACAATCCACCTAAAATGTGTAAACTGAGAGGTAGGTTCCAAAATTCTTTTTTTCTTATGTAGTAGCCAATTGATTCAGTGAAATGTATTGAAAATAACGTCTGTATACTTCACTGGAGGGCCACTTCTGTCACATATATGTGACTATATATGTATTTGTCTGTTCCTGGATCCTCTGTTTAGTCTGTTTTATTTGTCTATCCTTGCACCACTATGCTATGGCAAAGTCTTATCTATTAAATTTTTAAATATAAATACGACATTTGATATTACAAGCTTTCCAGAATAATTTTTCTTCTCTTTATTCTGCCTCAGTTATTCTTGCCACTTAGTGTTTTCTTAAGCATTTTTAGCATCAATAAGTCAGTTTCCTGAAAACAACCAGCTGAGATTTTGATTGAACTTATATTGAGTAGAAAAGTTCAGGAAGGAATAACATTTTTGCAATATTGGGTCCTCCAGTCAATGAACATGGTATATCTCTCTATTTATATTTGCTCTTTAATTTATACTAACAATATTGTATGATCCTTAGTGTAGAGGAATATGTTTCAGGACATTTATTCTTACTTAATTTTGTATTGAAGTTTTTCATTGAGATTATTGCAGATTCACATACTGCTGCAAAACTAATAAAGTCTGTGTACAATTTGCCAAGTTTCCCTCAAAGGTACTATTTTGTAAAACTATAGTATAATGTCACAACCAGAATACAATTTACTGACTTTATTAATACTTCCCCAATTTTACTTGTAGTCATTTGTGTGGGCGTGTGTGTTTACAATTTTACATAATTCTATATATTTTTATCTATACAATTTCTGTACAATTTTATCATAATTCTAGGTTTTTGTATACACCACCACAGTCAAGATACTAAAGCACTCCATCTCCACTTATAACCAAACCCACCATTTCATGCCCCTTCTTCCCTGACCCTAGATTCTGGCAGTAATTTATCTGTTCTTCATTTTAAAAGGGATATCATCTCAAAAGTTTAAATAAATGGAAAAACATAGTGTGTAACATTTTTTGTTAGCTTTTTTTTTTTTAACTCAGAAAAAGTCCATAGAGATAAATACAATTATTGCATGCATCAGTAGCCCATTCCTTTTTGTTGCTGACTAGTATTTAATGGTATGCATATGACACAATTTGTTTAGCCATTCACATGTATAAAGGCAGCTGGACTGTTTGCAGTTGTTGTCTATAATGAATAAAATTAGACATTTACTTAAACATTACATATTTGTGTGTGTGTGAGCATAAGTTTCCATTTCATTCTATTTAATTCCCGAGAATATAATTTCTGGATTTTTAGGTAATTGCCTACTTAATTACATAAGAAACCGATTATTTTTTCAGAGTGGACATTCTGTGTTACATTCTCAATAGAGATGTCCAAGGGATCTAGCTTCTCCCCACTCTCACCAGTATTTGGTGTTGTCACTTTTCTTTTTTTTTTTTTTTTAATTTTAGCCATGATAATATGTTTGGAGTGGTGTCTCATTGTGGTTTTAATTTACATTTTTCTTAGTGGCTGAACACTATTTAATGACCTAATTTTCCATCTCTATACCCTCTTCAGTGAAATTTCTCTTTTATGTCCTTAGCTCATTTTCTATTTTTTAACCTATTATATTTTTACAATTCTTTATATATTCTAGATAGTAGTGCTTTGTCAGATATGTGATTTATAACTATTTATACCAAGTTTCACATATAGCCTTGTAAGATGCACCACAGGTGTAATCCCACCTATCCCCCTCACTCTACCCACTACCTACTATAAATGTCTTAGCACAATAACTAAAAAAACACCAGGAAGGCTATGTTAACCAGTGTGATGAAAATGTGTCAAAAGGTCTATGAAGCTAGTGTATGATGCCCCATGATCATATCAATGTACACAGCTATGATTTAATAAAAAATAAATAAATAAAAAATAACTATTTTTACCTAGGCTATAATTTTTCTCATTATCCTCTTTACATAAACTTTTGAAGAACAAAAGCTTCTTCATTTTTCTAAATATCATTGTTATCTGATTTATCAATTTGTTCTTTGGTCCTTTCTAAAAATTGCAGTATTTTATGTAGACTATTTAATCCATTCATATTTAATATAAACACCCATATACAGATTTGGTTTTGAATTTATCATCTATTTGTTTTCTACATTGCTTATATCTCTTATATTTTCCTTTTATTCTTGTCTATTTACCTTCTTCTGGGTTAATTAGATATTTTTATTATTTTTCTGTTTTTATATTAACTTTGTTATTTATATATTTTTTCACTTTCCTTTCACAATTTACCTTAGATAATCTAATTTTGACTTGTTGCAGCCCAACAAAAATTATTCATTTTCCTTCATCCTAATTCTAAAACCTCAAAACACTTAATTTATTTTTATCTGCCCCTATTTTTGTGCTATTTTTCCCAGGAATTTTAATTCTACATGCTTTATAAACTCTTAGCCACATTACTATTATTGTTGATGAAGTCTATATTCCATCAACATTCATATACATCAATATTTTGTTACGTATATATCTCTTTCTGTCACTCTTTTTTCCCCTGCAAAGGTTATATTCTTGTGGCTAAAGAAAAAAAAATAGAAATTAAAAAATTAAACTTTATTTAGGTTTTCTTTTCTTGTTTGGCTATAGGTCTGTTGGCAAGAAATTACTTTCGTATCATTTAACTGATAGGAAAGTTGTTCTCATTACAAAGCTGACTCATTTTTAGCTATCACTTTTAGCATGTGTGCAAGAAACACTGGAATTAAAAATTAGATTATTTTGGAAAATGAGTCAATCAATCTAAATGGAAATTGTGCTATATTGAGTGAAATGCAAATGTTCCTTCTGCAGCTACTTTTTAAAATACATGATCTTTGGGCACACTGTTCCTAAAATAATCACTAACTTTTGAAATAGATATTGATGTGTCTTCTGCAGACTTGTGTCTTCTGGTTTTTATGTTGTCATTAATAACACTGTGACCCTAATAATTGCTATGTTGGCATTTTGTGCGTGTTTATTGACATTCTTGAGTAATTAATTTCTGTACTTATTTTGGCATGAAACATTTAATGTTTTGAGCTCATTGCTGCTGAGAGTATTTATTTAAAATCATTTGAAAGCATTACCAAATAATATAATTAATAAGTACATTTGCATGGTGCAAAAATAGTTAAGTGTCTTCTAACCACTATCTATATTCTCAATGCTGAGGCACTTTAGTGTCTTTTTTTTATTATTATATTTCAGATGCATTGAACTAAAGATCCTACTGACTGGCAACCAAAGAGACGAATGCACTTTCCAGACTGCTGAACACCATGACTGTACCAGTTGGAGTCTCTCATTAAGAGAGACTTATTTGCATTCTTCTTCAACCACTACAGAGGCTGCAAGATATTAACTATTCTCAGTCATTAGATACAAGCACAACTCATTTTATGGAAAGTCTTCTGCATGCTGTATGCTTTCTCCAAAATTGGAGGTATTAATTATGACCTGGATAGGGTGAGAATCAAGGGTTCAGGTTGTTGCTGGTGGTTTTAGTTTAAATTGGGAAACTCTGTTTAATACATAAATTTTTTACTATACTATTAGATAAAACAATGGAGGACAGTCAGGGCGAAGTTCAGGTCTACTAAACCCAATCTGATTTATCTTAATGCAACTACTACTAATACAGGTTATTGAAATATAAAATCTGTTGAAATATACTCTAACCAAATGGAATCCCAAGACAAACACTGTAAAGATTTGTGGCCACCAAGGACTCAAAGAACAGAATCAACAACAGAATGGAGAAAATACATGGAGAAAGGGTTTAGGTATGTGTAAAGACATTCTTATGGTGATCAGAAAATCAGGATTACCAAGAAATGCCAAGAGGAAGGAACTCAAAGTCTCCATCAACAGCCAAATATTTGGCATGCAGTTTACTGCATTTAACTATTGAGTTTTAGGTTCAGTCTTTCACAGCAAACATTCTTATCTAACTACTTTTGTAAGAAGCTACCTAAGTATCTTTGATGGCGAGAAGTGTCACAGTCTGATGAGAAGCACTGTCTATGATGTGTTAAAATTTCAGGGTCTGTCACATCATTACATTAACAATGGTGAGTAAAATTGAAAAGTTTAGTCGAACAAATGGAAAGAGTCTTCAAATGGCAGGTGAAAAAAATGGAAACATCCTTAGGGACAGGGAGCCCCTGAAAGTTTGAGAACAAAAAGTGAAATTAGGAGAGTAAAATTGGAAGATTGGTAATCTGACAGTGTGTATGGAGGCAGAATGGGAGAAAGCCTACTGTCCCAGAATGAGGCCAAAAGATTACGTGGTTTTTATTCTGATATTATATTTACTTGTTGTTTAAATTTTACCACTGAATAGAAGTTTCATGGCAGAATTAAAATATGCAACCTGGGCTCACCTAGTATAAACCAATTGGGCTTCAGAAGTTCTCTGTGTTTAAAATTCTATTGGGTCATCATCACTTTCAGTGATGAGTGCTTTGCTATGTTACCCTGAGAAGCTGTAGGTTTTCCTGAGAGGTTGAAATCCATACTGAGCTGCAGGCAGTGTCTGCAGTATTGGGTGGACTTCCTCCAGGTCTTCACCCCAAGTAAATTCTTTAACTGAGAGAAAAAAATGTTTCACTGTTTGAGATTGAAGATAAATTCTGAATCTTGGAAAGGAGTATTATTTTTTGAAGCAGCTTTTTGTAGCAGCTTTAATATCTCATTTAATTCCTCAGTATTACAAGTAGATATAATAATACCTATCAACTGAATATTTAGCCTAAATTAAACAAGGTGATAAAACTGGCAGTTGGTGGAGTGAAGAGTCTAAGCAAGAGGAGGTTAACTATGGATATCCTAGGCTTTCCATTTCACTGAGCTCTCTCTGGTAGACAAAAACGGAGGAAAAGAATGAATGAAAATCACGAAGACACCATGTTGATTATAAATAGAAAATATATCACAAGGTTTTTTCTTTCATTTAGGCATCACCTAGATTAATTAATTAATTAATTAAGCAAGCCAATTTAAAGCAAGGAGAAATTAGAGCAAGAATAAAGAAATAAGACATTAAGGGGTGAGGTGGTACTAGTGTCACTGTATACGTCTCTATGATCAATTACTGTACAATCCTGATAGTTGTCATTAGGTTCTGAGGAAATCATTAGGTTTCCTCTTTCAAGGGAAGTTGTGGAACTCAGTATCTTCCTCATCAAATATAAAGGAGGATGCTTGATGCTTGTCATGATGGGAATGAAGCTGAGATCCCATGGATGGGGCCATGAGCTGGGACCACTTAGCTTTACCAATGCAGCCCAGGCAATGCAAAGGCTCTTCACCTCCCCAGCGCCCAACTTGCCGCCACCCAGGACATCAAATGTTCTCTGGCTCCACCTGTGCAAATAGCCCTGGAAGACCTGACTTTTCTACTCATCTTATCTCTGCCCTTAGAAACTTACAGTCAGTTCCCTTTTAGGAAATTTTAGTCGTAATATTATAAGACTAAAATATAATAAAATTTATAAATTATAATAAAATATAGTATTATATTATTAAATATATAATTGTAATAATTATTTGTAATATAATAACAAATACAATTATAATATTACATATAATTATAATAAAATATATAAAATATAATAAAATATAATATTTTAGTCCTAATATATTATTAGACTAATAATATAGTTCCCTTTTAATTATAAAGAAAATATAACAAAATCACAATGAGAAATCACTGCACACCTACCAGAATTACTGTAATTAAATTACCAAATATTGGCATAGATGCAGAGAATTCATTTGCTGCTGGTTAGAATGCAAATTGAATGCCCCTTAAAAGTACTGGAGTACTTGGGGTCATCTCTTCTATTCCTTGCTCTTGCTCTTGTCTGCCTCCAGTAGAAGGCTCACTCCACTTACAATTCTTGGACCCAACCTCAGCATCTCAAAGGTTGGGAAGAGTATCCAGTTTCATCACCAAGTAGGTGCCTACAAAAGGACAGTGCTGAAGATACACAATGTCTGAAGACAGTTTGGAGCCTGGCACCCTGGCGCACACCAGGGAAGAGAATTGGTTGGTAGGGCTCAAGGCTCTGGGACTGTTGGGGCTCTCAAGGATGAGGTGTTATTCCACCTCCATGGCAGGGGGAGACAGGGGCCCCAGATGGAAGGGTCTGTCCTTCACAGTGCAGTGAGTGCACCATTTTAATTGAAGCCGAGCCTTCCCTCACCATTCATTGTGCTCTTTCATCAGTGACTAAGTAAATATCCTTTAATCTCTTCACATATGTGGGCCAATATCAGTCTCTTTTAATTGTAAAGAAAATATAACAAAATCACAATGAGAAATCACTGCACACCTACCAGAATGACTGTAATTAAAATACCAAATGTTGGCATAGATGCAGAGAATTCATTTGCTGCTGGTTAGAATGCAAATTGATATAGTCACTTTGGAAAGCAGGCTCTCTCCACAAGAGCTCAGCACATGCATGCCAGATGGCACAGAAATCCACCCCTGGTGTATAGTCAACAAAAGTGAGTAAGCCCTAAAGACATGTTGAAATATGTTTTCAAAAGCATTATTTAAAGCATCCCCCAAAGTGGAAATCATCTTGATAGTGTAGATAAATAAACCACATTATTTTTTATTCAATGGAATACTATTCACCAATGAAAATCAATAAAATAAAAATTATACTCTAAACTATAGGTGAATTTTACCAACAACATTCCCTGAAAGCAGGCAGACATCAAGGAGTAAATATTGAATTATTCAATTTATAAAAATCTTAAGGATAGGAAGACTAATAGATGGTGTTTGAAGTTAAGATAGTATTCAAATCTGGGAGAATGGAGGGGGCAGAGTGGGAGGCATGAAAGGAAAAAGCTTCTGAAATGTGGTGATTTTACATTTTCTGGATTTGTTATAGCTGCTGTGCTCCCTCTGGGATAACCCGCTGAGCACCTATAACTTGTATGGTTTTATTGAGTACTGCATTGGAATTTTTTAAGTTTATAAAAAGAAAGAAAATGAAAAATAGAAAATATAATGCATAGAAAATGTTTTATTATTCATCTGAGATACAGTGTTGAATGTAAGGAAAGTCTCCTAAGACAGGTTCAGAGGTTTTTATCCGATAGACTTAAACACTTATAAAATTTTTATCCCCTGGGTCCTCAGACCTCTCTAAAGGTTTTTAAATAGCCTTTTTCTGGATTCTTTTTCACCCAAATGCCTTCTAAGTGGTTGACAACTATTGGAACACAAAAACTAACGTACGAGCAGTCTTAAGTTTTAGTGATAATGGTGGGAGAGGATTCTGGTAACATCCACTTATTTGACTACTGGCTGCCTTCAGGATTTTCTCTTCACTTTTGGTTTTTATAAGTTTGAATATGTTGTGCTCATGCACACTTGTTTTTGTTGTTGTTTTTGTTTGGTTGGTTTGTTTGGTTTGGATTTTCATTTTGGATCTCTGAATTAGTGTGTGTCACTAATTTTGGATGCTTTTGGTGTGATTTCTTCAAATATTTCTTCCAAGCCATTTGTTTTCTTCTCTCTCTGAATTTCTTATTGTGCTAGACCATTTGACATTGTTTCACATCTCTTAGATTTTCTATTCTATTTTTTTTTTTTTTTTGGCCACTTTTTTTCTCTCTATTTTAATTTGGGTAATTTCTATTGACCTACCTTCAAGTTTCTGGATTTTTGATTCAGCTGTGCCAGGTGTACTGACTGACATACTCAGGGAAGGCGTTCTTCACAGAAATCATCTGTGTTTCTGATGTCTGCATTTTCATTTGATTCTCACAGTTTCCATCTCTTGCTGAAATTGCCCATCTGCTCTTGCATGCATCCTCCCTTTTCCATTGGAGCATTTAATGTTTCACCCAGAGCTACTTCAAATTTCCTGTCCTGTACTCCCAGCATCTGCATCACCTTGAGTAGGGTTCTAATCATTGCTATCTTTTCTAGCCCCTTTATATGCCTCATCAATTTATATTTGAAGTCTGGAACTGTCATATAGGGTGGTAGATATTAGGGAAAACATTATTTATGCACAGGCCTGAGTAGACTATCATTTCTTTTCTTTCTTTCTTTCCTTTTTTTTTTAGAGACAGAGTCTCACTTTGTTACCCTCAGAAGAGTGCCATGGCATCACACAGCTCACAGCAACCTCCAACTCCTGGGCTTAGGTGATTCTCTTGCCTCAGCCTTCTGAATAGCTGGGACTATAGGCGTCCACCAGAACGCCTGGTTGTTCTTGTTGTTGCAGTTTGGCCCATGCCAGCTTCAAACCTGCCACCCTTGGTATATGGGGTCAGCGCCCTATCCACTGAGCACAGGCACCGCCCATACAATATCATTTCTGCTAAGCCTTTAGTATGTGACATGTGTTAATTTTGTTTAAACCACCTGGCTGTTTAAACCTGCAAGCAGATTGTTGTTGCTGAGCTTACTTGCAGTAGGCTAACGGTCCAACCCTTGATTGATTCCTTCTATGTGTCTCTCTTGGTTTCGGGTGATCCTGGCAGCCTGCATCAACTCTCTTAGTTACTATTTGGACCTTATTAGTATGGTGGTGAAGTGTGGAAAAGGAATGAGCATGTTTCTGAGGTTTCTCTTGTCCTTGAGCCTGAGACGGGCCTGGGAGTCCCAAGATGGGGCCTTCACAAATGATCCTTCCTCTGCAGATGTTATACTGGACACTTCTCCAAAGGTACACCCTGCCCCCTCCCCACCCTCCTGTCTGCACCCAGATGCAGTGGGCACCATGATCATCCTCGAGATACAGTGCTTATTACATTTTGCCTGAAGCCTAAGCCTTTTTGTCCGTAGGGATGATGGGTTTTAGGAGATGTCACTTTGGCTGCTATTTCCCTCCCCTGGTTAGACAGTGCAGAAAATGGGGACCTCTCTGGGGTCTCCCAAGTCTCCCCTGTGGGAACCTGATAGAGTTCCTATTTCTTCAGTCCCAAAATTCTTTCATATTCACATGGAAACCCACAGTAAGCCATCAGCAATTGGTTAAAAATTGCTAGCTTAATTTTCTTACTGGTGTATATAGCATTCTATGGTTTCTGTCCCAGATACACAAATTATCTGGCTTTGTCTCCCCTGAGAGGTATTCTCTCTTTTTTTAGATTTAAGAATAATTATTTTCCCTATGAGCTCAGTAATTTTCAGTTTGTCCAGATATTTTCTTGTGGAGTGGTAAGTTTCTCAGTTCTCAACATCTTACAGTTGAAACTTATTGAGCTTTAATGGGCCTAATATTTTCTTAAATAGAGCTTGTTATTTTATTGGTTCTTGGTAATGGTTAGTAATTTATGATTGTATTCTGGACATTTTATGAGTTTTCCTCCCCAGTTCCCTGTGGGGTTTCCCCTTTACTAGTCCCTTAGCCTGAAAAGATCCAGCTTTCCTTGCTTTCTTTCTTTTCTGTTATCTCCCCTAATTCTGGCATATAGGACTCCTTGGAACCCAGTCCGGCAGGTAAAGGAGAGAAAATTAAAACTCAGCAGACTCATTGTGATATCAGTCTTCAAACCCTTAGATCCTAGTAAGGCCACCTTCCTCTTTCCACCTTTGAGACTCTTTTATAATTGCCTTCTGAATTAAATTCCGGTGTATTTGTCCTCACAGGGGAGGAGCAAGGTCTCTGCCTCCTCTCCCGCCACAGAAGCACGCTGCCATTTCTTCCTAAATGCTAGTATGGCTGATTTAGGGTTCAACATCACACACAGGCACATAGCCTTGCAAAGGCTTTTCCATCACCTCCCACAGTGGGATAAATTCTAATTTCTAAATGAGTATCTTCTTTTATATAATTCATAGTAGTCCTGCTTCTTTAATTTAAACTCTAACTGAAACAGAAATAGATTTTAAATAACAGTGAAAAACCAAAAGCCTGATATACACAATAATATACTTCCTTTTAAAATCTCAAAGTAATGTATTTTTTAAAAAGGTATTGCATGTCCAAAATAGTTAAGAAATATAAGTATTAATTACCATAATATTCCTGTGTTAAACAATTATGTCTTTAAAGAAACCTCCATGGCCAAATGGTCCTTTTATCTTTCAAAAATAAAATGGACGATATCCCACTCTGGTAGAAGATGTTGATAGTGGGGGAAGCTGTGAAAGTGTGGGGACAGGCTGTCTATGGGATGTCTCTGTGCATTCTACTTATTGCTGTGAACCTAAAACTACTCTAAAAATAAGTCCATTAATAAGAAAGAAAATGAATATATATTATGCTATGCAAACCATACTTGCATAACACAAACACAAATCATGGAAACCTACTACCATATATTAACAACACAGCATAGTAACTCAGATATTCAAACTTGAAAAATAATATGCATAGTATTCTAAAGACCAAAATCTATGAATAGCTAGAAGTAAGTGGTAGCTGCAAACATTATGAATATACTATTCCACTGAATTCTTCACTTTAAAAAGGCAAATTTTATGTTACATGAATTTCAACTCAGGAAAAATAAATATCTAAAAAATTGAAGGACAGCTGGAAGATTAAAACTAATATGGATATTTATGGCCAGGCATTGTGGTGGGCACCTGTAGACCCAGCTACTCGGGAGGCTGAGGCAAAAGGATCACTAGAGCCCAAGAATTGGAGGTTGCTGTGAGCTATGATGCCACGGCACTTTGCCAAAGGTGACAAATGAAACTATGTCTCAAAAAAAAAAAAACTAAACTAATGGGAAGTTTGAAACTATTGTATTGGCCAGAGTTTGCCATAGACACAGAACCAATATGCGATGGTGTGTATGTATATATAGAAAGAGATTTGTTGTAAGAAGTATTTCTGCAGTTTGTGTACTTATCCAATGCTTCTAGGAAGAAATTTGGGTTGAGCAAAGGATCTTGCATGGGGGAGATGTCCATCTTGGGCTAACTGGAAGTGGATACTGCCCTGGAAACCACCCCAACTACTCAACCAACCACTGGGCCTCAATTCTGCAGATGGTGAAGGTGGAATTCTGGCTGCTACCTGGCTGCTCACAGGTACCCTTCTTCCCAAGAGCCTGGAGCCCACTCAGATTTCATAATGACGGTGATTATATCATTTTTAAAAACTCCACAAAAGTCACAAAGGAGTGAGTATACATGGAGCTTCCAGGTAAAATCATATAATTACTTCCTTGTAACTAATCTAGACAGTTAGTTACAAGGAGGATGGATGGGGAATGATTTTCTCCATCAGTGAGACTACAAAGTCCAGAGCTGGCTCTGCAGGATTTGGGTACATGCTCTAGGCAGCCGCCAGAGACCCAGCTCATTCTTTCTGCTTTACCATCTTGGAGTGTGCTTTTCTTCCTCAAGGTTCTGGAGCTCGGATCTTATATCTGAGTTCTAGAAAGGAAGAGGGGAAAGGAAGAGAAGGAAAAAGAAAACCCCTCCCAGTTTCACAGAAAGCCTATCCAAGGATGTCCTTACATCTTATTGGTGTGTGGGAAATGTAGTCTTTTAGCTGAGCACATGGACACTCTGAATAAATTAGGGATTTGTCACTAAATGGATCAGCCAATGTTCAATCTGCCAGAAATACATATATAGTCTGTATATCACTCTGTGTTATATTGAATAAAGAATCATTTACAGGATTAAACCATTTGTAATTGCGGTAAAAGGTTAAGAAGTCTATATAAGGCTTTACCTTCATGCCTAGTACTGGTTCTAAGCCTGAAGTCACCCTGGCCACTAGTCAGGAAGGAAAGCTACAGTGGCACACTGGATTACAAGGCCCAGCTAGAACCTATGAGCCTCTGAAGACACACTGTAGCCCACGTCTCTTCCTCACTATCTCCAACCTTCCTGATGTGGGTGACCTGCAGGAAAAGCTAGTGCCCTTTGCCAAGGAGTGACGCATGCACTTTACTCAGGCCTTGGAGCATGGAAAGAGGCCGTCTGTTAGAACTGCAGGAGGCATGAGCCAGCAAGGTGAGCCAGGAAGGCGGAGACAAGAAACACAGCAACACCTGGTGCCCAGCTTGGACCTTCAGCGCATAAGCCATGCTTGCTGCTTCACCTCTGCCTTCCAAATCTTACACATGCTCTCTCCTTTTCTGGCCAACCCTTACCTAAAACCATACAGGAAAAAAGTTTAGAAAAAGGGTGATTTCACCTTAGCTAAAGTGATATAGTTCAAAACCATTATCTCAAGGTAGAGGGGATAATGGCCGAGCCACGTCTCCCACAACACGTAGGAGGGAACCTCCAAGGAAGGAGAGCAGTGAGTCGGGACCAGGTTGTCAAGGAGGGTGCACTTTCCAAGTGCACAGGAAACTTCTCAGACTGAAATAGCACGTGTGACAAAGAGCAAGAAAAAACACGTGGGGTTCCTCAGGTGCTCTCTTCTTGTTAGAGTGCAGGATTGGAGTGGGCTTGGAGAGGCAGGAGGAAAGAAAGCTGAGCTCCACAGGACGTCCTCGCTTCCTTTTTATTTACATAAGGTCACAGTATAGTGGAAAATATTATAATTCATGACATCCCCGTGTTCATCAGAAACTGGACCCCTTGCCAAACATGGGAGGCTGTATTATCCAATGTGCTCAGCTGTAAATAACACAAATTCAAATGATAGTAGATTAAACAGAAAGGTTCCATTTGTCACATATTACAAAGCATGTGGGAGAACAGAGCTGGTGTGACAGCTGAGCAGTGCTATACCATCTGCGAGCCTAAGACTGGGATGCCTGGAAACAGACCCCGAGATTACAAGTTACCTCAAGAAGGGTACAAGTTACCTCAAGGAGGGTGTTCAGGAGACACATCAGTCATCAGAATGAGGAGGGCATATCTAACAAAGGGACACACTCAACAGCAAAGCAGCATGAGGTCTCAACCAAATGCAGGAAAGTCTGGAGCTGGGCTGCCCCTCAGAGTCACATCAGCCCATCATTGCCCAGGCAAGGACAATTCCTCGGACCAGGACAAATCCCAGCAAACAACACAGTTGTGTCCTCAGCTGTCAGTGGATGGGGACAGGGGTTGTGGATGAACAAAATGCATTTATTCATCCACTCCACAGATACTGTTCAGGTTCTATTAAATGTCAACCTCTGTGCTTCCCTTGCAGGGGCCTCAGAACCAAGCAAGACAGCCAGGTTCATTCGTGGTGCTTTGTTGATTCTTTCTGAACCCACCTTTGCACAGCTATTTGTTCCTTTTAGAGTTGCGGTGAAACTTGGATTTCACTGAATGTCTTATGTCCTTTAACTACAAACAAAATGTGATACAGGGAGCAGCAGAGTAGGTATGGTCCCTGAAGTCCGGGCCTCCCAGGCCCACTGTCAGGACCCAGAGCTCAGGGCCAGGTAGAGCACGTGCCCAGTGATGGACTTTCATTGTTATAGGACACTTTGACTGAAGTCAATTACTAGACCTGTGAGAATAACTGAGGGGTGTGTATCTCTCAACATAAAATACAAAAGAGCTTACAGCACACTTTTCTCAAATCCCACCAAAACTGATTTGTCAATTTCATTATTTAATGTGCTTTTTAACTCAAAATCGTTTGTTTATAAATGACTATTTTTGTAGATTCAAAATCATATAATGATCTACATTATAAAATATATGTTTATGAATAAATATATCAACAATAAACAACATATTCTGTATAAACTATAAGTACTCTCACTTATGATTGCCGTGCTTCTAAATTCAATTCCTCCATGCTGAGCTTTTAGCAAATGTAGGACACTGAACAACAAATGCCATCTCCCGCCAAGCTAAGAGGTGGCCCCACCAGAGATTGTGAAAAATTGGCAGGTCCCCTCACACCCCTGACAACCCACAGATGCACATCCACAGTGCAGTGAGGCCTCGGCTATGCTTTCAGAAACAAGTGGAGTAAAGGAGTGGACCAGCAGTCTGAGTTGGCCAAATTGTGAGCCACTTGCCCTAAAACAGACACTCAAGCCTCATTCAGAATTTCCTTAACTCTTATTATTTGGGGGATTTTATCTGTTTGTTTGTCTCACTCTGTTGTCCTGGGCAGAGTGCCATGGCCTCATAGCTCACAGCAACCACAAACTCTTGGGCTCAAGCAATCCTCTTGCCTCAGCCTCCCTCAACAGCTGGGATTACTGTGCCTGCCACGATACCCAGTTAGCTTTTAATAGGGTTGGGGACTTGCTCTCTTGCTAAGGCTGGTGTCTTTGGAACTCCTGAGCTCAAGCTACCCACCTGTCTTGGCCTCCCAAAGTGCTAGGATTACAGGTGTGAGCCACCACACTAGCACTTTAAATAAACCTTGCAGCTAATTCTGAGGCTCCGGGGCTCTCCTAACTAACTCACTTCCCTCTGGAGGGAAAAGCTCCCTCGTGCTCTCTGAAGAAATGTTTCCTCCCTAAGAGTTTAAGCCAGTGCCCAAGCATCTGCTCTGACTTCCTGGCCAGCTGGGCTTCTGCATACCTGCAGGGGGGAGGAAAAGAAATGCTCTGTCCCTACAAATACAGAGGAAATTTCTGGTCCCACACCTCATGCCTTGGCATGACAACCTGCCTTCTCCACACTTCTTCAAGGCTTAGTGTAGGCTGCCACCCACCCTCACTGTAGCAGTCTCCCTCTGAGTGTCCGTACATGGGAGCCCTTGCAAGATGAGATACGTCAGGACAGGCCACGGGCACCCATTGCATCAGGTAAGAGCAGGCTGTAGGGGTTTTCATGGGCCACTCCAGCCAACCTTCTGCAAGCTCCTGCCCCATAGTTGAGCCTGTGCCCCAGTCTCTCTAACTTTAGGTAGCTGTGGAGAACAGAGCTGGAGCATCTGGAATGCTCCCTCTTGGCCTGAGAGGACACATCCAGCTCAGCCCCGCCTCAAAGCCCCTCCCTGCATTCCGCCCTTCATCCCTCACCACTCAGCCCCATGCTGCTCCCAGCAAGCTCCGTCTACTTACCTCTTGTCCCCAAGCTCAGCATGCCCCCTTCCTGCCAAACTGCTTCCCTCACCCACCACTGGAATATCTGGGCTGCGGCAGGCAGTGCTACCCCTTAATACTGCCACAGCTTCTGCAGCAGCCTCCTGCTCAGACCTGCATAAACCTGAGCTGAGCCCCATGGGACCCCCAGGAGCCCCTCCCCCCTTCCTGGAACATTTTCGTGTCTGTCCAGGGCCCAGTCTCCCCAGTTTTAAAGCCTGTGCTGGAGGTTGGGGTCCCTGGGAAGCCAGCTCTGACATCACGGTATTTATTAATAGTGTTCCTGTGCCAGCACCTGCAAAGGGAAAAGGGGAGCTGAGCTAGGACTAGTGCTGACCCACAGGGTGTCCAGACTGATGTGGCCTTTGGGGCCGTCCCCTGCCTGGTGAGTCCAGGGCAGAGCTGACAGCTGACAGCCTGGTCTGACTGCCACCACCCTCCCCTCTGCCGGAGCAGCTCGCACCCCAACCATGTGGCCTGTTTCCCTTCAGTGCTTTCCTTTGGAGTTTATCCAAACTGGAACTAAAGCCCCACTGAGTTCTAGCAAATAATGTCTTTCCCCTTTGAGACTCACAACCTGTTCCCCCACCCTACATCCTGTGCTTCCCAGCTCATATTTTGAAAGCTTGTCCTACGGTCTCCTCTGCGGAGATAGTTTTCCTGAAGCACCCAGTAGTGGGGTCTCACTGCCCTCTGTGGGAACGCCAGGCCAGGGAGCCAGAGACAACCACTGGCCATCCCCTTCCCTCACTGACAGCATCCCAAACTGAAACCTTTGTAGACCATCCCAAACTGAAAGGTAAAGGCCTTGTGGCTGGGATTTTATAGAAGGAAAAAAATGACCATAGATCCTGGAAACACTGTCTTCTAAATGTTGTCACTGAGATGGGTTCCCAGATTATACAGGGTATAGGACCAGCCTTCTTGATCTTGCTCAGAGATGCAGGGACAAGTGGCCATATAGAGGGAGCACAGAGAGAGAAGAGAGAAGGCTCAGGGAGGGGAGCACCTCTCACTCATACAGAGGGGTGGCAAGAGTCCAGCCTTCTGCCCAGGCAGGGCTCCTGGGCAAGCTGGTCCCAAAGGTGCTAAGCTTGTGCAGACTTGTGGGACAGGAAATGCAACAGGGGTGGTCAACAGTGCTCCAGGAGTACTGTCATCACAGCTGCACAAGTGAGCATGAGTGCACCTGAGTGTACGCGTGCATGTGTGTTCACCCACCCCAAGAATCTGAGAGCAAAGATGTGACCTTGTTGGACAAGCATAGCATTGCAAATTAGCATTTCTGATATGATATTTCCTTGAGAACAATGAGGACATTTTCCTAACCTCAGGATGTGATTTGAGATTGGGCATGCGGCCACATGCCATCACTATGCACCAACAGAGCTCTGCTAAACAAGTCAGCTGTGTTACAGTTTTTGTTTTGTTTTGTTTTGCTTCAAAAACTAAGCCAACCAAAACAGTGAGCTGTAGACATAGGATAAGAATTCCTTGGCACAATCAGCTTGCACTAGAAATTCCCCTGAGTTAACAACAAATCTTGGCTCCTTCTTGTGGTATCTTTTTCTCCACCTTTTGGGCTCTACTTTCCAATGCCAGCTGCTCAAGTTAATGGAGAACCTTTATGAATTAATGAATAACTAATCCCCACTTCCTGATTTGAGGTGTGCAGGCCATCTGATCTGGATGCAAGGGCGTAGATTCTCAGTGCTCAGACAAATGCACACACTTGCACAGAGGTCATGAGATTGTGCTGTGAGCACTATGGACATCCTCGGCTACATCTTCTGTCCTGTAAGAGTTTCTAGGCCTAGCACACTTGGTACCAATAGACCTTCTCAAATCTCCCTCAGCTGTGAAACACATGAAGCGGACATGAAGTTTGCAAACTTATCCTAGAAAAAGTGCTACATACCTCATTGCTGAATACCAGTATGGTCACCTTCAACATACTCCCCTTGGGAAGTTATGCATCAATGCCAACCTCTCGCCCATCCTTCAAAGCAATTTTGCAATTCTTTTTCTAGAATGGCCATCAAATCTGTCTTACAAGGGCTGAAATGAAGTTCATGATCTCATCCTAGAAAAAGTGCTACATACCTCATTACTGAGTATCACTATGGTCACCTTTGAAGCATAACCCTGGGCCATCTGGTAACCATAGTGATATTCAGCAATGAAGTATACGAACTTCATTTCAGACTGTGTACATTTCAATGGAGAGTCTCCACTACAAAACAACATATAACCCGGACAGGTCACCAACCTATTCAGAACTTGATTCGCGGTATTGTGCAAGCTCACCTTTCATGGCCGTGAAGAAATAGGATCCTGCCTTTCTCACATGCAGCTGCCTACAGCTGCCTCCCCATAGTCCTGTGATGGTGTCAGAGGGAGGCAGACATGTGCTTTCAAGCTGTTAGGAGGTAATGTGCCTGCACTCTTCCTCCTCACCTTTCTGCTTGGCTCACTCCACCCCAACCCTCGAAATCACTGGGAGAGTAGACTCCTCCAGGACAGGAGAGAATTCTTCCTCTACTCATCTACTCACTGAGCATTAGTAGAAGGATCATGTGGTCTTTACTGGACACTGAACCGCATCCACATTGTGAATTAGAATATACTCTTGTTCTCCACCCAAGGACCTTCCCCACTAGGTCCTTGCACAGCACGGTGACCATCATTTCATTCCTTTCCTTTTGTTCCATTCTACTTCACTCCATCATGTCACATTCAGGTAATATCACCTTGCTGTGGGAAGTGCAGAGCATCCAGCCTTTACTCTGCCCTAAATCAACTTTATCCAAATAATAATTTACATACAATAAAATTGGCATATTTAATTATATAATTTGATAGATCACAATGTATACCCTTGCCTAATTCACATCTTGATTAAGACATAGGACTTTTTGTAACCCCAGAAAATCCTTGGCTTTGACAAGCAATTCTTCCCAACTCAACTAACCACAGATCTGAATTCTTTCATCATAGCTTAGTTTTGCCTCTTTCAGAGCAACATGTAAATGTATGTTCCATATCTAATATAACGTATTCTTTCAATGAGCATAATGCTTTTGAGATGAATCCATATTGCTGCACATCTCAGTAGTTCATTAGTTTTTGTTTTGAGTGGTACATTATTGTATGAATATATACTTTGCACATTCACCTGATAATAGGCAAATAAATGATGACATTTTTTGGCCTGTTTTTCTTTGTAATGCAGAAAAATAAAAGTATGGAATGTTTAAACAATGATGTACAAGTTTATTTCTAATAACTAAACACATAATTCAGAATTCAAATGAAGAGTAAACATACTAACATAAAGTCTTGGAAAGAAAATGACATTTCAAGTGAAAAAAAAAGTTTTAGTTTCACTTCTGCAATTATCTGGAGAACTGGAAAACAACTTTTATAATGTTGGTCTTCTCCCTTATGAAAAGAAGATATCAGTTTCTGGGAAGACAGAGTAAAAAAATTTTTCTTATTCCTCCTGCTAAGAATAAAATCCCTAGACATTACATATAAAAAAAACATAAAAAGACTCTGAAAAGTTAAAAGAATAAAGCAGGGCAGCAGGAGACTTTGGGACCCAAGTGACCACACAGTAATGAGTTCCCTTGGTTTGCTTTTGCATTATAGACCCCAGACTTAGAGCTGAAGAAGCCAACCACCAAGAAAGACAAACAAGCGCAGACAAAAAAGGCTCAAATACCTTGCCTTCTCTACACAAACACCAGGAAAACAGTCAGGTTAATAAGAAAGAACCTTGCCCAATAAGCACTGTACTCAAGTCAAACATGAAAGAAAAGTTCAGACTAGCACAAGCTCAGGTGGTACTCTATTGTTCCCATGGCCAGTCTGTGATGAGGCAGCCAACGCCCCTTCCTGGTGCCATGCTAGGGTCAGGCAAGGCCAAGTAGGGGTCCAGAATTTCATGGTCAGTGGACATTATTTACCACTCATCCCTCCTGCCATGGTATCAGCTGGGCAATAGGAAGAGATTGGGCTTCCGCCCCCACCCAGAAGCAAGGACCATTGCTTACCCACCTCACTGGGGTAATATCCAAGGAGGCCTAGTAGAGAGTTGTGGTGGTAGTGTGGTGCCAGTGTATGCCAGGTGGGAAGATGTGACACTCCCACCCCTGCCTCCCAAGGAGACACGAGTGGAGGCCAACAGGCATCCCATCATCACCAACAGCAACAATGAACCTTCCTACCTCAGGGTCTGTGAAGGCCATGTGAGGAACTTGCATTCCTAAGCCCACCTGGCAGTAATGAGGTAAGGAGTCTTCTCTATACCCATGAGAACAATGTCAGAGGAAGCCAGATAAAATGAATGAATGAAATAAGATCCAGAGACTTATAAATTATATCCACAGTGTTTAGATCACTCATCATACCAGGATCTAAGATTTCAAACTGATTGAAAGAGACAGTTGATAGATACCAACACCAAGAGAACAAAGGTGTTATAAATAGAAATGTGACAAAGATTTTAATACAAACATAATAAAAATTTTTCAAAGGGAAGTTATAAACATTTGGGAAATGAATTAAAGCATTAAAAATCCTCAAGAAAGAAATAGGAAGTTTTACCAAAAAAAAAAGATATAAAGAAAAACTATATGATTATTGTATAACTGAGACATTTTAGCCATAGTAAGAAAAACAATTCAGTGAATAATATCAACAGAAAAATGGAGAAAATAGGGGAAAGAGTTCATAAACTAGAAGACAGAACAGTAGAAATTATACAATCTGAGTAACAGAGAGAAAATACACTTAAAAAAAACTAAGAGGTCAGCACCCATACCTCAGTGGGTAGGGCACTGGCCACATACACCAAGGTTAGTGGGTTCAAACCTGGCCCAGACCTGCTAAAACAACAATGGCAACTACAAACAAAAAATATCCAGGCATGGTAGCAGGTGCCTGTAGTCCCAGCTACTTGGGAGGCTGAGGCAAGAGATCACTTAAACCCAAAAGTCTGAGGTTGCTGTGAGCTGTGATGCCATGGCACTCTACCCAGGGTGACAGCTTGAGACTCTATCTCAAAAAAATAAAAAAGTAAAAACTAAAATTCCAAAGAACTTGTGGGACTATAAAAAAAATCCAGTTATATTATACAAATTACAGAAGAAGATGAGAAAGGGGGTAAGGCTGAAATTGTACATGAAAATACACTAGATGAAAACCTCCCAAATGTGGGAAAAAAACACAAACTTACAGGTATGTGAGGCTAACTGATCCCAAACAGATTTAAATCAAAGAAATACACACAAAGATAAATCATACCTAAAGTTCTAAACACTAAAACCAAGAATAAAAATATTTAAATCAACAAGAGAAAAATGACAACTGATCTATAGGGGGAAATTACTATGAATATAGAAGTGAAAGTCCTTAACGAAATACAGAATTCATCAACAAATAAAAAGATCAGCAAGTGTGGGATGCCAGTCTGGTATAATATTTGAAAATAAATCAATGCAACCTACCATATTAACATGTTAAAAGATAAAAAGCTTATCTTATCAACTAATGCAGAAAAGCATTTGACAAAGCATTTGTACCCTCATATCAAAAAATTAAAAAAAAAAAAACTTACCTGTGTATTGAGATCTTAGAATATAGTTTGAATGCTTTCTATTCTTTTAAATTGGTTAGTGTGTGATATAGAGAACAAAGTAAGGCATATCTTGATGGGTATTTTGTGTGAGCTTGACAAGTGTTTTCTCTTGTTTTTGGCATAGAATATTTTATAAATAGCAGTTCTATAATATTGGCTAATAATGTTATTTTGGTTCCACCTGTTTGTATTACATAGATGAATAAAATTGAAAGGAGGAAAAAGAATCTATTCAACAAATGTAGCTAAAGCAATGGAATATCATAGACAGAGATAAAATGAACCTCTACCTAAACCTTACAGTTTGCATAAAAATTAATTAAAATGTATAGTAGACTGAAATATAAAATTTTAAACTATAAAAAATTCCATAAAAACATAGAAGAAAGTCTTAAGACATATTACTAAGGAAAAAAGCAGTTCACTTGATACCAAAGGCATAATCCATAGAAGAAAAAAGAAGATAAATTAGACCTCATCAAAGTTAAACATTTTGCTTTTGGAAGACTCTGCTAAGAAAAAGATGAACTACATACTGGGATAAAATATTGGTAAAATATATATCTGACAAAAGGACTAACATGTGTCTAGAAGATGCTTTATTGGGGTTGAGTTGTGATGGGGTTCTGAAACTGTCTGCTATATGAATTTCAGTATCTCTTACCATGCTTGGGACATTCTCCTCAATTATCTCTCGGAGTAGAGTATCTGTGCCTTTCAGAACATCCTCTTCAACTTCAGGGAATCCTATAAGGTGAATGTTTGTTCTTTTGGAGTCAGCCCACAATTCTCTCGGGGAATGATCGGTTTTTGCTCTCCACTTCTCTTCCTCTTTGAGCATTTGGAAGCATTCAAAAGCTTTGTCTTCAATGTCAGGGATCCTTTCTTCTGCCTGTTCCATTATGTTACTGAGGGATTCTACTGTATTTCTCAGATCTTTGAGGGATGTAAGTTCTTGCCTCAATGTGTCAAAATCTTTGGTGATTTTGTTTTCAAATTCATTGAATTCTTGAGACAACTTTTGAATTGCTCCTTGAATTTCTAATTTCAACTTTACCTCCATTCTGTTCATCTTATTTGCAATCCAAATTCTGAATTCAATTTCTAACATCTCAGCCATTTGTTTATGAATAGAATTTTCTGTTGTGTCTTCTTTGTCATTCCTTGGGGGAATAGATCTACTCTGATTATTCATGTTGCCAGAGTTTTTCTGCTGATTCTGTCCCATGATTATTTTTTACCATTTGGCTAGAGAAGCTGGTAAGGTGAAATTGAATTGAGGGCTCCTGGAGTTGTAGTTAACCAACCTTTTACCAAAGAACTGGAACTGGTGATTGTGGCTTTTCCCCTAGAGCTTTACAAAGGTCCCATTCAGTACTACAGCCTGAAACTCTGGGAACCTGCTTGGTGTGATGGAGCTAGATGGCTCTGACCTGTATTCAGCTAATCTCTGTCCAATCCTAGTGAATCAGTGGCTTTGGGCTAACATCTCAGCTGTGGAGATATATAAGCAACTAAAACCCCCCAGCCCCGCACAGGAAACAACTAGAAGAGGAGAATCCCACACTTCCACCACAACACAACCTGGGTACAACCTTAGTGGGATCCCAGGTGATCAGCCCAGGTCAAGAGTTCCAAACCAGTTGTCCCAGTCAACAGAAACATAGATCAGGTGAGAGAGTTCAAAAGGTCTTCAACATCTAGATAGCAGGGGTCCACTGGCAGCTCAAGTGTAACTCACTCTGGTGCTATGTGGTGCCAGAAAGGCCCGCCCAGCAAAATAGTCCAGAGGGGCTGGTGTCTCCTTCCCCACCTAGCACCTCCATCACACCCAGGCACTGGCAGCCACACAGAGCTGTGGCCCAGTTCCCTCCAATGAGCTAATGCATCAGGGATTTTGGCCTATCAGAGAGAAGTCAATGCCTCATCAGCCAAATGACCACACTCTGCCACTGGCCGGCTGGGGAAGTTGAAGTCTGACTACCTCAGAGGCTCAATGGAAACCAGGGGGTGTTCCACCTGAGCTCATTCCAAACCAAAGGTTAACAAAGCAGCAAATAGAGGAAGAGGGATGGGGCCTTGGTGTGTGCCACAGTTTCTGGAGGCAAGACATAATTGCAAGAGGGACTTTACCTAACAAATGCAATCAGTGTAAACTGGTTTATTGTACCCTCAATGAATCCCCAACAATAAAAAAAAAAAAAAAAAAAAAAAAGCAGCAAATATTTTTTGCCCTTAAAGACGGTATCTTTGCCCCAGCCGCTCTGCTCCTGCAATGCTAGGTCTAGCTCCCTCTGGCAGTCCACAGAATTGGAGAGGTGTCTCTCTGAAATTTGACCCCAGTGGGATCACTCATAATGCTGCTGGTAGGTGGGAGGTGTCTCCACTTGGGTTCCTGTGCCTCAGCAGTTCCAGAGCCTCTACCCATCATGCAGAGACTCAAGCCTCCACCCGCTGCTGAGTTGCACTTTCTCAGAGCCAAGCCAGACATTTTCCCCCATGTGCTTTTGTGCACTGTTATGGGATTCACAGTTATAGTGTAGCTGCATTACCTCAGACCATGTAATGCCCAGTCTTAACAAAGAACCGCAAACATTTTGGTCTCTTCAGGGCTTCTAGACCACCATGCTGGGGGGAAGGGTGGACTGAGAGTTCCAAGGGGTAAGGAAAACATTTGTTTAACCTTAATGCCAGACAAGAGAATGCCCAGGCTCACAGCAGGAACTCTCTGGAGAATGAGTCCCAGCTTCCAGCAACTCACTTCCGTGGAGTGAGAGAAGAGGACCTCAGTTAACCACTCACTGGTAGAGATCCCATAGCAAGCAAGCAAGCAACTCTCTTGGGGGAGGGGACAGACAAGTGTTCTCTTTGGGGTGGGTTCTGTATCTGAAATTTGTTTCCTTGGAGTTGCAGCTTGCCTCAGCAGAGAAGATGTGCAATTACCAATCTTCTTTCAGTTTGGCTACTACCCTTCAGCTTTGTTGGCTTCTTTCTGGCCATTATCTCTCCCTCTGGATGGGAGCCTCTGTTGAAAGCTGGATTCAGTTGGCTATCATCCCCCACTCCCCTTTGCTCTTGTTAAATGTAAAAATTGGAGTTAGGGAAAAGAGCCAACCTGAGGATTTAATAGAACACAAGGCACATTGAAACAAAATGAACAAACAAAAAAACAGACATGAAAACAATCAAAACCAAAAAAAACAAAACAAAACAAAACTCAAATAGGCTGATGTAAGCACTCTCAGCAATGATAAGAGGAAGGGGAGGGCTCAGTGCCCAGCAGCAAGGGCACCAGCCTCACACATCAGAGCTGGCAGGCTTGAACCCAACCCAGGGCCCACCAAACAACAATGAAAACCACAACCAAAAAACAGCCAGGTACCAAAGCGGGCACCTACAGCTACAGCCACCTGGGAGGCTTATATATATATATAAGTCATATATACATATGACTAAATATATGCTGTAGGGATCTAGTTTAGTAGGAATATATTTATGTTGCAATATAGTTACTGGACACCAAGTGGTGCTGTGAGTGGTTCCCAGGCTTATACCTATCTCCGGGCTTAGATTGTTCTTGGTGTTTGCCTGATTACCTGCTTGGTGCTTAGGCCCTGCCGAACTGTTGATTCCACCCATCTCAAAAAATCTGCACAGACAGGTTTCACAAATTATCCCTGCAACAGTTCCCATAAAGTGTGGGATATCCCTGCCAGTTCTGAATGTAGAATGACTGTCTGTAGGTGAGACTCAAATCGCTGTGCCTGGCCCACACGGATAGTTGCCTACAGTGACCACCATCTCCTCAATCTTTAAAACAATGGCCTCTTCCTATCTGGGATCTTTCCCATCTGAGTGTCTCTCCCGCCACCCACCCATAGTGGTGCAGCACCAGATGGCACCCCACTCTGGCCACCTAATTCTGTAGGCACTTCATCAATCTTTCCACACAATACCTTGTTTCCCCACGAACTGGGAATTGTAATCCTCCATGGGGGGGTCTGGTTGCCGCTGCCACAATCCACCACTGCTACAGCCATGGCACAGAACCTCTCTTGGCAGTCTCTACAGCTCTGGATTACACTCGAAGTCCAGTAATTCACCACCTCGCTGCACACCCTGAACTGCCACTCCACACCAATATTCCGTGCCGGGAATGATCTAGCCCACTTACTCTCACCTGTTGTTCCAGGAGATCTGAGCTAAATGTCTTTCCAGTCCACCAGTATGCTCCACCCCTCCAATGTGATGTTTTGTTGTATGTATATATTGTGGCATGATTACTTCAAGCTAAATATAAAAACATGCTTTCCTAATTGATATTGCTTTCTTAGTGTTTATGGCAAATTCATTTTATTACTATTTTGGATACTTATTTATTGCACTGATAGATCAAGGTTAGGGCCATTCTTACTTCACATTCTTACATCAACAGAGGTTTGAAGTTTGCATTTTCCCTAAAATTTAATTCTAAAATGCAACACATAGTCTGCTAAAACTGGTTGATATGTTAAAACTAGTTCAAGAAATTAGAAAGTTTATGGCTCAGCACCTATAACTCAGCGGCAAGGGTGACGATCATATACACCAGAGCTGACAGGTGCAAACCTGGCCTGGGCCTGCCGAACAATGACAACTACAACAACAAAAACAAAAATAAATGAGAAAGTTTTATATAAACTATATATTTATATATAAACATCATTATATATATCTAATACAGATTGTCAAACTTTTTTGATTTCCCACTGTTTGCTAGGAATTTATGATATAATGGTAAATAACACACATTCTGTATACTTGAGATCCTCACAATAATGTGCCAAGGGAGTTAGGTATGCAACATAGACATTTGTAGGAGATACAAAATACCCAGGAGAAAGACAATCAACTCCCTGGGAGGGGCAGGGAAGGCTTTAATCAAGAAGACCTGTCTGAGCTTCATCTTTAACTATGACTTAGAAATGTTCTCTGTAAACACAGAAGGAAAACAAAGTTTAGGAGGAGTGAATGTTATTCAGAAAGTTACAAAAGCATGAGGTAGCGATGTGGTGGTGGCAGTGATGTCATGAGTGATAGTGGAGGTGGCATTGGTGGTGATGTGGTTATTAGCAGCACTGCAGTGCAGTCAGAGCTGTGGGTGGTGACAATGCTTGTGATAATGACAGTTTTGGTGGAGGCATAGGTAGTGGTGTTAGAGACTATATCACAGTGCTGCTGTTTATGGAGGGGGAGGTGGTGGTGTTTTTGGCAATATCAGCTGTGTTGATGTTATGATTCAAATCATTCATTGGTGGTGGTGGAGGTTGTAGTGGTTGGATAGGTGACAATGCTGTCGGTGATGGTGTTGGTGGTGGTAATGGTGGCAATGTTGTTGTTGTTGGTGGTGGTGATGATATCAAGGTCGTGGGTAGTGATGATGGCAACAGTGATGGCGGTGTTGTTGGTGTTGGTGATGGTGCCAGTGTTGGCGGTGGTGGTGGTGGCAATGTTGTTGTTGTTGGTGGTGGTGGTGGTGGTGGTGGTGATGATCGCAATGTTGTTGTTGCTACCAGTGGTTGATGGCAGTGGTGGTGGTGGGAAATACCTTGCAGATGTGCTAACTGGGTGATAACTAAAAACTAGATTGATATCTTCAATATGGTCACAAGAAAAAGGTTGTGGGCAACCAGGAAGCTAACAGGTAACACCTTAGGAAATGTTAAAAGGATAGAGGTGAAGATGTGATAAAGGAAAGATCAACAATATTCTCCATAAAAGCTATTATATTTCTTAAGGCTTATGAAACCTTAAAATCTTCCTTCTATCTTTCTCCATTTCTGTGCATGAGTCAAGATATGACCTTCACCAAGTGATTTAAGCTTATTGCTTACATGTTCTCTTTCCTCAAATTAAAGCATCAGCCTCATTAATAATTCTCCTGGAAAAGATATTCTTCTGCTCAAAGGAGACAAAAAGGCACACACTACCATTATCAAGATAAAACACAAAGGACTTCTCTCTTGGAAAATCAGGCTGACAACAACTGTGGGCAAAAGATCCCAGGGCTGCTGTAGAGAGGAGGGACTAAGGGACTCTGGGATGAAGGAAGAAAAGAAAAGGGCAAAGTCTCAGTGTCCCTTATTATTTCCTGATTAAAAGTGGGAAAGAAAGGGTAAAAAGATTCAGAGTGGTGTGATCATAGGGACCTTAGGAAGAAGAACAAACTAAAGTTGCCTATTATTTAAAAATAAAAAGAATTAAAAAAGGTCTGAAAAGAGTGATTATCTTAAATATGTGAATCAAAACTTTGCTCTTTCCAAATTGATTTTGCCAGCAGCATTATTCCTGAGAATGGCTTATAAATGGGATCAGTATGTAGCAAATTTACACAAAGAAACTTGAAGGTATGTGCTCAACAGTTTACAGCTAGTTGATGGAGGAGCCGGGGTGAAACTGATGTCTAGACATAGTGGAGAGAGCACAGAGGTGGGGGACAGAGTTCCCACTAAGCTCCTTCCCCATGTCTCAACTAGGAAGCTCTTGCCTAGGACAGCCACAGGGCCGCCCACAGATTTGTCTTCCTTGTATACCCCAGGGCCATGTGAGGACTCCACTTGCTAGCCTGTTCCTGAAGGCTGCTGTGATGATAGAAGGAACAGGGACTGGGGAACCCAGAGACCCAGGTCTCTGGAGTAGTGGGCAAGCTCGCATCTTCATCACCCCTTGCAGGGCAACCAAAAACTTGTCAAGAAATAAAGTACTTTGCAAATGACACACTTGCAATAATTTAACATACCTTTTTTTGCCATTAGTTTTTCTTGTTCTTAACTTCAGAAGAATATTTCAGAAAGTGTTATCTTCTGTGGTGAAGAAACAATTAACCAATTTTTAATTATTCCTCCCATTTAATTTTTGATTTAACAGTGTTTAAATTTAAAATGACATGTTCAAATGACTTCATTTTTGTTAAATATTATCCATCTAATTTTCTCATTAACTGATATGTGGAGTGATATTTAATAAATAATTAACTAAAATTAATTCTAGACAGGGCACTTGAATTAATGCCTTCAGTTTTTCTTTTTCTTTTTCTTTTTCCATGTTGCTGAACTATTTATCCAAACAATAAAGACATTAATATTTAAAAGAAAACAATAAGATAACCACTATATAATAAGCCAAAAAGGAATGTACCAAATTACAAAAAAGAAAGCATGAATTTTAGTTAAAGGTCAATTTAACAAAAGTAAGAAAAGAACAAGGGAGAAATAAATTAGAAATTATTACAAATGGAAACTATAAAATAAAGTAGAATGAATATATCTAATCATAGCAATTATAAAATGAAGTTGATTGATCAAGCTGCCTTTATAAAAACATAGGAGCTTAGATTGAATTGCAAAACAAAATAATACAGCCAAGGCAAAACAAAGCAAAAAATAATAATAATAAGATAAAGTTTATAAGAAAGTGGTAAAGATTTATTGAAAAGTAGAAACAAAATAACAATAGTTTAATATCACTATCAGAAAATGTGTTAAGGGCCAAGTGCTACAAGGAAGACATGAGTCATTGATTTTATAACTTTACATTGAAATTCAAAGCACTTCACCAACAAACAATTAGAGAGTACAAGTTCTGCAAAGATGGAGCAGATGTACTTATCCCTATTCCTTCAATTAAATAACTAAAAATCCTGGAGTCTGTGCAAAACAAGCATACAGATCCTCTGGAAAGTAGAGAGGCCAACTGGGACCTCAGGATCCAAAGACCAATGGGGTGGCACCAGTGGAGCTGAGCAGAGAACCTGAACTCCTCTGTTTATGGCAATAACAAAGCAGCAGCTCCCATTCCTTAAAGAAGCTATATCCTGAGAGCCTTGCTGAAATTCAAGATTTAAATAAGATCCAATATCTTATAACATAAAATTAAAAATAACTCATCATCAAGAAACTGAAAGTTCTTAAAAAGACAATCAACAGTCACCAACAGTGAAGATACACAACATGAGAATTATTGATAAAAATTTTAAAGTAACATCCTTTAAAAGTCCTTGGCAAGCAATAGAGGACACACATGAAACAAATTTAAAAATAAGGATCTTCAGAAAAGAGGTAGAAAGTTTCAGCAAACAAATGCCAGGAAGGCTATGTTAACTAGTGTGATGAAAATGTGTCAAACGATCTATGAACCAAGTGTATGGTGCCCCACGATCATATTAATGTACACAGCTATGATTTAATTAAAATAAAAAATAAAAAAATAGACAATATAAAGAAAATTAAGTTAAAATTTTAGAACAGGAATATACAATAACAGAAATAAAACCACAGCAGAAGGAAAAATACAGGGGAACCTTGGAAATGGAATTATAGAAATTATCCAATCTGAACAATCACTTAAAAATAACCTGAGCAAAATAAACAGAGTCCCTGAGATCTGCGAGGCTGTAGCAAAAGACCTAATATTTGTACTATTGAATTTTCAAAAAGAAAGAAGGAAAGTGGAGCTGAAAATATATTTGAATAAATAATGGCTGAGAATTTCCTAAATTTGACAAAAATATAAACCTACAGATTTAAGAACCTGAGCACCCTTCTAAAAGTATAAACCAAGTGAAATCCCTACCAAGACACATTGTAGTAATCTTTTGAAGCATGTACAGAGTTATTGCCTAATGTTGAAGGTAAATCCACCAAGAAGGCAAAACCACCCAAAAGATGTATATGCGCCCAACAACAAAGCTAAAAATTATGCAAACCTAAAACTGAGAAACAGAGAGAGAAGTAGTCAAATCCACATGAAATCTCTCCACAATTGACAGACCAAACAGACAGGAAGTCACCAAGTGTGCAGAAGAACTCAACCTCAACCAAAAAGAACTAGATGACACTCTTGGAAATACTTCACCTGAACAAAATTAGAGTGTACTTTCCTCTCAATCACCCACTGAACAAATGCAATCTATATCCCGGATCATAAAACAAACCTTGACAAATTTAAAACATTGAAATCATATGGAGTCTTCTAACCATCAATCTAGAAATCAATAATAGAAAAGTAGAAAAATCTCCAATAATTAGAAACTAAGCAACACACTTCTAAATAATGTATATCTCAAAAAAGTATCAAGGGAAGTCAAAAATACACAGAACTGAATGAAAACAGATGATACTGAACAATTGGAGGACCACAGCTTGTCAGTGTCCGGAACAAATGCCCAGGCCATTAGCAGTAGCCCACGAGTCAGGTGGGTCCACAGCCCTCAACATGCTGTGCTAACATGGCCATAACTGTGGCAATTTTACCTTGTGAACAAAGGTAGCTGTGGTTCGCATAGAAGATAAATAAATACCAATGATAAAATCAATACCAATAAATCAATACAATTAAGTGATAAGGCCATGACAATAGAGGTTTGTAGAGACTCATAGTCCAGTTTTGGCAAGGGATCTGGTGTTGGTGGCCTCCAACCCTAAACTTGAGAGCTGTTTCCCCCTAATCTTGGTACCAGGCTACAGGGCCCAGTCACCTATGCACCCCTATCTAAAGGGTCTGAGAAGTGCAACTTTTCAAGGTCTCTTATCAAGTTCTAACTTTGACACAGGACCTCTGGTCTCCCCAGGCACAAATACCTAAGTCTCATTTATTTCTGAAAGTGGAGAAGTTTGATCAAAAGCAGGTGGGACCCTCTGAACCACTCCCAGGATCTCAGGGATAGCCAGAGAAGGGAAAGGCTTTTGCATCAATCAAGGGGCTGCCAACATGAGGACTTCAGCAGAAACACCTGTCAGAATTTGGGCCCATGTTCTCTGGGATGTGGGGAGGAAGTGGGGAGCCTGGTGGAGCAGAGGGCCAGAGTGGACAGCTGGTGCTAGGGAGGAATCCAGAGCAGCACATGGCTTGCTGCTCAGAAGGCTGTGGCAGTGGCTGCTGCTGCAGTTGGTGCTTACACTGTTATCTTGCAGCTATGAGGATGCCCTGAAGGAGGGAGCTGTGGTGACATGTCCCACACTGTGCCACTCTAGCATGAATGCCTCTGCAGGGAAATTAATTAAGTCTTTAAAGTTTGGAGGAGCATTTGAGCAAAGTGATCCCAAAAGGCTCTACAGTATATTTTGTATTCTCTGAGGTTTCAAAAACTTGCTGCCTCCAAGGGTGTTTATAGGGGCCAGGGATCTGCTGAGAGTGACTGGACCATGGAGCCCTCACTGTCACTGTGCTGTCAGGAGGGCCGGGACCTACTTCAAGTCCCTCTGTTGGAGTTATAATCTGACTCACTGTAGGGGTTTAGCAAGGGGAACTGGAGGTTAAAGAGAGGAACTAGAACTTCACTTTGACCCTAAAAGCTTATGTAAACAATCAGCTAGCATCCTCCAAAATGTCCTTAGCATCTGCTCCACTCCTCAAGACCTACTAGCATGGTTGGCAGAGTGCTCCATGGGATCCTCCAGCACCTTCCAAGACCTATTGGCAAAGCTCCTTGCTTGACCTTCAAACTCTTGCAGAGATCTGGTAGCTCTGCTATAAAAGGTCCCATGTTCTCTGTCAACACTTCCCAAAGATACCTCATGGGGTCTTCAGGTTTTTTTCTCTTCCAGCATAGTATTATGCTTAATAGCCTGCTTCTAATGTGCTACTTTGTTGGGGGCTCTGCTGATCTGGAGAGAACTCAGATCACCCAGGTGAGACAGCCAGCAAACTGGGGAGAAAGCAGCAGCCAAGTCTTTAAGCAGGTACTGCAGTAACATAAGCAAGAAGCTAAGCTGGAGAAAGCACCAATACCCCCCTTGGAATGGTGCAGTGGAGAACAGGCATATGCACATATCACACCCTGGGTATTGCCTGACTGCCCAGTGAATCTTGAACAATAGGTTCCTGCATTGTGTAGAACCAGAGGCCTGGGGAAGAGAGAAGAGGAAGACCTAGAAATAGAAAAGTACTGAGCACAGAGTCCTGAAATTAGAACACAGAGCAGGTGTCTTCAAAATGCTCTTCCTTCCTTGTTACAGAGGTCTCAGCAGAGCACTGAGAAAGACTTTTGCTGAAAGACACAAGGCTGCAGCTCCCTGTGAGGACTGCAAGGAACTGGCCTGCTCCAAATCTGATGTGAGGAGAGCAAGAACAGGCTCTGTAATTGCCTGTGGTAAGACCTGTAAAATCACACAGGGGTTATTAACCAGGAGATTGACGCCTCAGACATGAGAAAGAATAATGCAACCAAAAACAAGAAGAAGGAAGTAAATAAATAAAGATATGAGCAGATCTCTTGGTTCTCTATTCTGTTCCAGACATCTACTTCTCTGTTTTTGTGCCAGTACCATGCTGTTATGATCATTAGCGATGTATAGTATAGTCTGAGGTCAGGTAGTGTGATTCCTCCTGTTTTGTTTCTATTTCTGAGTAATGTCTTGGCTATTCAAGGTTTTTTCTGATTCCATATAAAACAAAGTATTATTTTTTCAAGATCTTTAAAGTAGGACACTGGAGCTTTAATAGGGATTACATTAAAATTGCATATTGCTTTGGGTAGTATGGAAATTTTAACAATGTTGATTCTTCCCAGCCATGAGCATGGTATGTTTTTCCATTTCTTCACATTTTCAGCTATTTCTTTTCTTAGAGTTTCATAGTTCTCTTTATAGAGATCTTTCATGTCCTTTGTTAGATAAACTCACAAATATTTAATCTTCTTTGGTACTACTGTGAATGGAATAGAGTCCTTAACTATTTTTTTAGCTTGACTGTTGTTGGTATATATAAAGGCTATCGATTTAAGAGTCCAGCTACTTACCGTTATTTGATCTTTGACAAGTCAACTAAAAACATTCAGTGGGGAAAAAATTCTCTATTTAACAAATGATGCTGGGTGAACTGGCTGGCAACCTGTAGAAGACTGAAACTGGACCCACACCTTTCACCATTAACTAAGATAGACTCTCACTGGATTAAAGATTTAAACTTAAGATATGAAACTATAAAAATACTAGAAGAGAGTGCAGGGAAAATCCTTGAAGAAATTGGTCTGAGCGAGTATTTTATGAGAAGAACCCTCCAGGCAATTAAGGCAGCTTCAAAAATACACTACTCGGACATGATAAAACTAAAAAGCTTCTGCACAGCCAAGAACACAGTAACTAAAGCAAGCAGACAGACCTCAGAATGGGAGAAGATATTCACAGGTTATGTCTCTGACAAAGGTTTAATAACCAGAATCCACAGAGAACTCAAATGTATAAGTAAGAAAAGAATAAATTATCCCATTGCAGGCTGAGCAAGGGACTTGAAGGGAAACTTCTCTGAAGAAGACAGCCGCACAGCCTACAGACATTGAAAAAATGCTCATTACCTTTAATCATCAGAGAAATGCAAATGAAAACTACCTTGAGATATCATCTAACTCCAGTAATATTAGCCTATTATCACAAAATCCCAAGACTAGGGATGTTGGTGTGGATGTGGAGTAAAGGGAACACTTCTACACTGCTGGTGGGAATGCAAATTAATACATTCCTTTTGGAAAGATGCTTGGAGAACACTTAGAGATCTAAAAATAGACCTGCCATTCAATCCTATAATTCCTCTACTAGGCATATACCCAGAAGACCAAAAATCACATCATAACAAAGATATTTGTACCAGCATGTTTATTGCAGCCCAATTCACAATTGTTAACTCATGGAAGGAGCCCAAGTGCCCATCAACCCACGAATGGACTAGCAAATTGTGGTACATCAGTTTGATACCAGCAAACTGTATACCATGGAATATTATGCAACCTTAAAGAAAGATGGAGACTTTACCTCTTTCATGTTTACATGGATGGAGCTAGAACATATTCTTCTTAGCAAAGTATCTCACGAATGGAAGAAAAAGTATCCAAAGTATTCAGCCCTACTATGAAGCTAATTTATAACTTTCACATGAAAGCTATAACCCATCTATAGCACAAGAGTATGAGGAAATGGCCAAAGGAGGGGAAGTGAGGGGGGAGGTTGTGGTTGAGGGAGGGTAATTGGTGGGGTCACACCTATGGTGCATCTTAGAATGGGTACATGCGAACCCTACTAAATGCAGAATACAAATGTCTACATACAATAACTAAGAAAATGCCATGAAGGCTACATTGAACAGTTTGATAAGAATATTTCGGATTGTATATAAAACCAGCACATTGTACCCCTTGATTGCACTAATGTACACAGCTATGATTTAACAGTAAAAAAATGGACACTAAAAAGAAAGGACATTTTATAATTATAAAATATCGTTCCATCAAGAAGATATAAAAATTATAAACATACCAGGGGTGCCAAAATATATATATACACATTTTAACAGTTATCTATGTATTACCTTTCCTTCGCCATGCTCAGAAGCGCCTGGGTGCTGAGATAACCACTCAGAGCACCTCTTGAAATGTCAGTAGTCAAACATGGCTTGTATTCATCTTTTGTTATTGGTATTATATATATTGAGTATTATATTTAATATAGTTTTTTTTCTTTTCTTAATAATTGTACACATTTTTTGGCACCCTTTGTATATGCACCTAACAATTGAACTCCCAAATCTGTGAAGCAAAGTCTAAAAGAATTGAAGGAGAAATAGCTAGTTCAACAATACTAGACAGAGATGCTGACTCTCCACTTTCAGTAAAGGACATAGTGAATAGATCAATAGGGAAACAGGAGACTTCAGCAACACTCTAAACCAACTAGATGTAACAGATAGCTACAGTCTGCCCCACTGAGGAAGGGAGGAATATATCTTATTCTTCTCAAATGCACATGAACCATTCTTCAGAATAGACAATATGTTAGGCCATGAAAAAGCCTCAGTAATTGCAAAGGAATGAAATTACACAAAGTAGTTCTACAACCACAATATAATAAAACTAGAAATCAACAGCAAAAGGAAATTGGGTAAATTCACAATAATGTGGTAATTAAATGACACTTTCCTGAATAGCCAATGAATCAAAGGAGGAATCACAGAGAAATTAGAAGGTAAGTTGAGATAGATGAAAGTGAATTACAATATATCAAAATTGATGAGATGAAGCTGAAAAAACCTTAGAAATCTCAATTGGGTAACCCATGACCTTACACCTTAAGAAATTAAAAGAATAAAACAAACCCAAGAAACATAAAAAGAAAGAAAATAATGATGAGAATGAAAATAAATGAAATAAAAATAAAAAATAATTAGAGAAAAATCAATGGAATCAAAATTTGACTCTTTGAAAAGATTAATAAAATGGAGAAAACTTGAGTTACCCCAACCAAAATTTAAAGGGAAAATTTCCATCTTTTGTATTTACTTGGATGGAGCAGGAACATATTTTTCTTAGTAAAGTATCTCAAGAATAGGGAAAAAAAGCATCCAGTGTACTCAATGCTATTATGAAACCAACATAGAAACAGTTACACATTCATACAAATGATAAAATACAAAGATAGCCCAGAAAAAAAGAGGAGAGAAGAGAGAGAGAGGGAGGGAAGGAGATGGGGGAGGTTAAGTGGAGGGAGGGTGTTTGGCAGGATCTCACCTAATGTACACAATGCAAGCGTACATTTCAAAACAACTAACAACATATTATGTCTTACCACAAAAATAAGTGAGTGAGGTAATGGTTAATTAGTTTGATTTAAGCTTTCCACACTGTATGTCAAATCACCACATTATACCCCATAAATGCATAGTTATGATTTAATTAAAATTAAGTATAAATAAATAAATAAGACTCAAGTTGCCAAATATCAGGGATGAAAGAGAGAACATTACCAGTCATATAGAAAATTTTAATTTACAAAGATTACGCTATGATAACTCTACACCAATGAATTAGTTAACCTCAATGAAATAGTAACATCTCAGCAAGATACACACTACTGAAAATGACTCAAGAAGAAACAGAATATCTAAATAGCTCCTTAACATATAAAGAGATGGAATTCGAAATTAATTTTCCCCAAAGAAAAGACAAGAGTAAGACGTTTTAACTAGGGAGCTGTACCAAACATCTAAAGAATTGATCACGGGGTGGCGCCTATGGCTCAGTAGGTAGGACACCGGCTTCATATACTGAGGGTGGCAGGTTTGAACCCGGCCCCAGACAGCTAAAACAGCAGTGCAACAAAAAATAGCCAGGCGTTGTGGCAGGCGCCTGTAGTCAGCCTGTACTGGGGAGGCTGAGGCAAGAGAATCGCTTAAGCCCAAGACTTGGAGGTTGCTGTGAGCTGTGATGCCAAAGTGCTCTACTGAGGGCAACAAAGTGAGACTCTGTCTCAAAAAAATAAAAGAAAACTCAGAGTTCACAAACTCTTCCAAAATATATATACTTTCCAATTCATTGTATGAGGCTAATATTACCATGGTATTAGAATCAGACCAAGACATCAAAAGAAAAGTACACAACAATATATTCTTATGAATATAGACACAGCAATTCTCAACAAAATACTGGACAGCCAAATCTAGCAACATATAAAAAAGAATTAGACACCATGATCTAGTGGGACTTGTTCATGAAATGCAAGGTATCTTAAATATGTGAAAAATCAATGTAATAGAATAGAATAAAGAACAAAAACCATATGTTTTATGTCAACAAACACAGAAAAAACTTTTGACGGAACTAAACAACTTTTCATGGGTATAAAAAAAGAACACTCAACAGACTAAACTGAGACCAGAAGGGTAGTTTCCTCTTCCAAAACGGGGTGCTCATGCAAAACCCACAGCCCATGTCATAATGGAGAAGGAGTGGAGGCTTTGGGGAGTAAAGTAAGGCTGTTCTGGCCATGACAATTAGGCAAGGGAACGAAATAAAACACGCCACTATGGGAAAGGAAGACATAAAAGTATCTCCATTTCCAAATGACATGACCTTATATACACAGTGTACCAAGAATTCCACACAAAAACTATTAGAATTAATAGACAAACTCATCGAAGTTGCAGAATACGAGATCAGAATGTAAAAATTGATTTGTGTATACTAGCCAGGGAAATTCTCAAAATGAAATTAAGGAAAACAATTTGATCGGCCCTATAAGGAGAGAAGGAGAATGAAGGAAAGATTGTACAGAGAAAGAAGCTGACAGGAACAGAGAGGTGATTAGAAAAGTGGAAAAGAACCAGGGTAGTTACGGCTCCTGGCTCATAACTCCCACAGCCCTTGTTATTTCCTAAGTAATTAAAACAATAAACATTTCTCTCGTTAAGTTATCTGTTTGATCCTTGATTCCTGAACTAGCGTCCGAACCTCTTCAGAGCAGCAAAGGTGAAAGCCAGTCTTTTGTTATAATGTTGGGCTGCTTCAGGCCTCTGGAAACAGAACCAATCTCTCTCTTTCCCCCTTCTCCTGCCCTCCCGTTACCTGCCTCTTTTTCTCCCCAAGGCAGGCCGTAGAAACTAAAATTATAATCTTCTCCACCTTTCTGTCTTGAAACTGATAATAAAAAATATTCCCTGACCTGCCTTATATGACTGTAGGTCCTAAGACCCCCATTTCAGAAGGGGTCTGGCCCCAGACCCAGGAGGAAGGAACACAACACAGAAATCTCAAGAAGAATCTGAATAGACAGGTCTTTCTGGGCTTCCCCACTGGGTCTATTAGGATTAGGTCACACCCTTTTTGTCCATTCACATTTCTATCCAAGCTGCCTATACTTTAATCGTGCTGATCAATAAAGTCTCCAGGAAGACGGGATACAGAGAGCTCCTGGACAGCTGAGCTCAGGGAAGCTCATGGGAAGGTGAACAGGAATTCATCCATGTGCCAGGGAGGGTGGCACACCCCAACTCTGTGAAAATGAAAGCTTCTGCCCTCGGAAATTTTCCAGACCTTGCCTTATGTATCTCTTCATCCGACTATTTATCTGAATCCTTTAAAATGTCCTTTATAATAAATCAGTAAGCCTAAGTGTTTCCCTGAGTTTGTGAGCCACTCTAGCAAATTAATTGAGCCTTAAGAGGAGGTCCTGAGAAGCCCAACCTGATGCCCGTCGACCAGAAGTGATAGAGGCCTGGACTTGAGGCCCTGAAGCTGGGACAGCCTGTGGGACCTGACCCTCTCTTCCGGTAGATAGTGGCAGATCTGAATCGGACTGGAGGACATCTAGCAGGGGTCTGTGCGGAGTTGACTGTGTGCTTGCTGGTGGAGAGAAATCCCCACACATTTTATCACTGTCGCCTTCTGTGTTCATTGCTGGGGTGTGACAGCAGAGGAAAACAGTTTTATTGTCTCTACATAATTCTGCATTACACAATTCAAGTGTCACCTTCAGTCCCGAAGGCCAGCCTAGCTATAGGTAAAACTGAGTCTGCATTTACAAAAATAAAGCATTCCTCTCTGTCTCCGGTTCCTACCACCAGCAACACCTCCCCTGGGCCCATTTCCAAACAGCCCTGGGGATATCTGAAATGTGGCTTCAGCACAGCCTCTAAGTGCCAACACAGCGCTTGGTCCATTTTAATTCTCTGAACAGTTTCAGCTCTCCCTGGCGAGGTCTTTCTCCAAGGCCCCAAAACCCGCTTTACAACTATCGATATAAATGCCATCCCTTAGAAGACAGCTGGTGCTAAATGACTGCCAAGATAACCACTTCTATTGCTTTCAAATCTGCAGGAAATGCCCTCTGCTGTGATGAAGCTCTGGGATTTTTCACACTAGATGGCATCACTGTGGGTCTTACTGACACGCTACAGATGGGCCAGATGGGACACACTGCGCTGTATGCTTTTGGATGCCCTAACAAGCTAGTTGGAGCTGGGAATTTGGTGGTGGCTTTTCCCTTCCCCTGTCAGAAATATCAGTATGAAAGCTTCTCTTTAATATCTCTTTTATTCAGACCTCCCTCTCTGGAGAACATAATCAGCCCCATATGGGAGTTGTCCTAAAGGGTAGGTAATAATGGCTGACATACGTGAATATTTGCAAAGGCATATTAATAATCTTATTTGATTTTTTCAATCTTTTTAATTTTTTCTTTTCATTTCATTTCCTTACCTTTTTTTTTTTTTTTTTTTTTTTTTTTTGGCAGAGTCCCACAGTCCCACCCTAGGCCCTGAGCAGAGTGCAATGGCATCATAGCTCACTGCAACCTCACATTTGGGCTATGGGCATCCTGCTGCCTCAGCTTCCAGAAGCCATTGGGATTACAGGCACTCGCCATGGCTCCCAGTTGGGTTTTTCTTTTCTTTTCTTTTCTTTTTATGAGTTGAGGTCTCACTGTCACTCAGGCAAGTCTTAAACTCCTGAGCTCGAGTAATTCTTCCTCCTCACCCTCCCACAGTGTTGGGATCACAGGCGTTAGCCACCTTATGTAATGAGGCAGACACTATAATTATCGCCAACAATTAATATGATCATCTGACTTTTCCTCTTCAGCTTATTGATGTGGCAGGTTGTGTTGGTTGATTTTTTAATGTCAAACATTTTGGGTATATACACCTTCATCATGATTGTAGAATTCTTTTTTTAAATTTGTACATGTTTTGGTTGTTTGAGGGTTTTGAAGAATTCGTTCGTGTCTTTTAAGCCTTCATATTTATAAATGTAAGAATGTTTGAAGTGTTATTTTATTGTCTTTCCAATGATGCAGACCTATAAGAATATTCTCAATTTTTTTTCCTGATACTGACAATTTTCATTCTCTCTCTTTTTTGTTTTTGTCAGTATTGCTGAAGGTCTATTTATATTATTAATATCTTTGAAGAATCAGCTTTTTGTTTTATTGATATTCTCTTTCATTTTTATTTCAATTTCATTGGTTTGTGTTCTTATTTTTATATTTACTTCCTTTTACTTGCTCTGGACTTATTTGGCTCCTCTGTTAGTTTCTTGAAATAGGAAATTAAGTATGAGATTGTCTTCATTTCTAGGATTGAGCACATTGATGCTATAAATTTTCCTCTCAGCACTTCTTTGACTGCATCCCACATATTTTGCTTTGTTGTGTTTTCATTTTTGTCCAGTTATAAGCATTATATTTTCCTTGAGACTTTCTCTTTGACTCACATGATTATCTAGAAATGTGTTGTTTCATTTCCATCTTTATAGGTTTTTCTTGTCTTTCTGTTCTTTATTTCTATTTTGATTTCATTATCATCCACACACTCTGTAATTTTATTTCTTTTAAGTTTGTAAGGTTTGTTTTGTGGACCAGCATATGATTTATCTTAGTGACTATTGCATAGGCCCTTCCAAAAAAAATGTGTATTCTGCTGTTGTTAGTCAGATCCTATGGACTGTCAATTGGATCTATTGATTGATTGAGTTGTTCAGATTTTCTGTATGCTTATTGATTTTCTGTCTTGCTGAGAGGGAGATGTTGAAGTATTCAACATTAAGTGTGAATTTGTTTAATTTCCCTTTCAACTCTATTAGTTTTTGTTTTATATATTTGGGGACTGTATTTTTTAATGCATACACATTTAGGATTGTCATATCTTGCTGGTGGACTAATTATTTATCATTATGTGATGTTTCTCTTTGTCTCTGGTAATTCTTTTTCTTTGTCTCTGAAGGCTATTTTATTAGATATTAATATAATACTTCTGCTTTTAAAAAATTATTATATGTATGGTATATCTTTTTTATCCTATTACTTTCAACCTACCTATGTTACTGAATCTTTTTCTTTTTTTGAGACAGAGTATTGCTATGTCCCCCTCAGTGGAGTGCCATGGCGTCACAGCTCACAATAATCTCAAACTCTTGGACTTAAGCAATTCTCTTGCCTCAGCCTCCCAGTAGCTGGCACTACAGGTGCCCACCACAATGCCCAGCTATTCTTTTTTGTTTTTGTTGTTGTTGTTGTCATTGTTGCTTAGCAGGCCCTGGCTGGATTCAAACCCACCAGCCCCGGTGCATGTGACCAGTGCCCTAATCATGGAGCAACGGGCGCCAAGCCGAATTTTAAGTGAGTTTTTTTTTCAAGTAGCACATACTTGGGTGATATTCTATGATCCATTATGGCAAAATGTCATTTGATTGATATATTTAGACCATTTATAACTCAGACGATTATTGATATGGTAGCACATAGTTCTGCCATTTTATCTTTTGTTTTCTATTCACTTCTTCGAGTTCTTGTTTCCCTTTTCTTGCCTTTCTGTGGATCACTTGAACACTTTTTAGGATTCCATCTTGAGTTATCTATAGCAATTTTCAGTGTATCTTTTTTTTGTGTAGTTTTTGTTCTTTCTCTGGGAATTATATTTATGTGAATCTTACCAGTTCAAATAAAATATGGAACCCTTACTTCCATTTACCGTATATACTCGAGTATAAGCCGAGTTTTTTCAGCACAAAATTTGTGTTGAGTTCGGGTTTTTCGGAACAAATTTTGTGCTTGAAAAAACTCGGCTTATACTTGAGTATTTACGGTATGTTTCTTTATCTTCCACCATCACTTAGGTATCAGATGGTGACTTATTTTTTCATTATCAAATGTGATTTATAAATCTCATAAGAAAAAAGTCTATTTTATGATATAAATACCCATATTATACACATATATTCTTACCTTTTCTGTCATTTCTTTCTGATGTATCAAGATTCCTTTTTTAAATATTTTTCTTTCTCTTTAAATAGCTTTCTTTAGCCAGTCTTTACAATTAGGTCTGGCAAGAAAAAAATTCTTTTAGCTTTTCTCCATATAAGAATGCTGCCTTTACTTTTTATTCCTGAAGGATGGTTTTGCTAATACCAAATTTATTGTGGATATTTCTTTTCTTTAAAGACATGGAAAATATTTCACCTTTTCATCCATACGATGTCATTTCAAATTGGTGTTTTCCTGTATGTGATGTGTTGTTCACTTCTGGCTGCTTTCAAGATTTTTTTCTTTATGTTTAGTTTTTGAAAGTCTAAGTATGATATATGTTGGCATAGATTTCTGTGAGTTTATTTTGTTTCGTGTTTGCACAGATTCTTGGATCTGTAACTTTGTGTCTTCACCAAGGTGAGCAGGTTTTCAGCCATTATTTCTCCAAACTTTTTCAAGCCTACTCTCTCCTTTTTGCACTTTAGTGATACAAATTTGTGATCTTTAATTATTGTTCCATCAGTCCCTAAGGTTCTATTCATTTTTTTTCAGTCTATTTTCTCTTTCCTATTCAGATTAGGTAAATTCTATTGTTCTGTTCTCAAATCCATTGATTTTATTTTATTTTTTTTTTACTTTGCCATCTTTACTATGCAGCCCATTCCACGGCTGGATTAGATTTCTGTTATTAAAATTTTCAATTTATATATTTTTATAATATAGAAATATTCTTATATTATAAATTCCATGAAAATCTATAAGTTCTATTTGGTACCTTATAAAAAGTTAAATCTTTTTACAACTTCTAGTTTTTTTATTGAGATTGCAAAGTGTTTCTTTTGTTTCAAGAGAATTTGCTACTGATTATTGAAGCATTTTTATAACCAGTGCTTTAAAATTATTGTCAGATAATTCCAGAGTATCCAGGTCATCTTGGCATAAGATTTCTTTTCTCATTCAAGCTGTGATTGTTTTTTGGCTTTTGATACTATGAGTGACTTTTTAAAATGTTTTCTGGAATTATATCTATTATGTTAAGACGCTCTGGGTTCTATTTATTTATTTATTTATTTTTAATTTTAGCAGGCCGGCATGCTGTTTAGGTTAGCACCCAGGCCCTAGCCTTCTTTAGGGTACTGTGGTTCCAAAAGCAGTTTAATTTTCAGAACCCATGAGTGTTTGTTTGGTCTGCTTGGTTATCTATGCTCTCAGGGCTTCTGCTGGCCCCTGTAGATGCTATTTGAGAAAGTGGAAAGGGTTTTCCTTAGGCCAGTCCCTGGGAGTTGTTTGGTAGAGAGAAGTATGGTAGGATCCACCTACCATCCCCCTCCCTGCTATTTCTGACAGGGAACAGAGTCTGGTGCCTGGATCAGGCTGCTTGCTGTGTCTGGGTCCATTGCCCACCTGGCCTGTTGTCTCTGGCAGAGCGGGGAGGGTTTGAGAGTCTTGGGTTCTCAGATATAAAAAGTCTTCCTGAGATGGATGCTTGCCATGCCTGTGTACCTTTCTTCAGCTCAATCTGTCAACTGGGTGTCTCTGAGAAGGGAAGGAGTCTACTGAGGCAGGTTCCTCACATGGCTTTGCCCTCTAGCGGCCACACATCTCTGCTGGAAAGGAAGGCCTCAGGCCTGGCAGGAAAGGAGAGGACCTCCCCTGGCCACTGGTCTCCTACAGTATCCAAATCAGTCTTCCTTGATAGTAGCATCACTCTTGCCTGATGTTGCTAGAGGGACTCCCATTAGATACAGGAGAGGGATGAGTGATCTGTGGGTCTGGGTGGCCTTCCTCTGCTGGTCAGGAATGCAGGACGCCCCATGCTGGGCTGCTCCCACAGGCCCAGGCCCCAAACCAGCTTGCTTTCTACTTCCATCTCTCAGAGTCTCATTTGGTTGTTTCTTGGGCTTTATAGTTGTGCTTGGCCGGGAGGAGCAAGAAGAGGAAAGTCTACTTCATCTTGAACAGATCCAAAATCTAGCTTTGGTTACCTTTAGAGTTGATTTTCATTTCTATTTTGAGTTTTCTTGATGGTTTCATTATGGTTTTTTTCCACCACCATTGTCTACCCCCTCTCTTCCTCTGCCTTTCTTATCATTTAGGAGATTTGCTGAGGTTTATTGACTTTCTATAAGACACACTATTATTTAGATTTTGTAGGACACAGAGAGGTCTGCCTGCCTTGGGGAGGCTAAATATAGAAATGCATTAGGCTATTTTTTATGTTATCACTGGCATAACTGTCACACAAATATCTTGTGTGAATGGTTACAAATTATGGCATGGATGTCAAACCACAGCACCAAATAATCATAACCCCAGTTTGAAGGCTTTATAGACCTTTCCCCACAACCCTGGGACATAGGAAGAACTCTTACGATCCAAACTCTGAAGGCAGATCCTCACTGCACACTTCAGTGTCTTTGGTGTCTCTCAATCCTTCATCAGTACCTTGGCCTACAAGCCACATGATCTAGAAATCAAGAACAGATCCAGGGCTACCTATTAATGGGTCTTGTAAAAATATTTACTCTGCAGATGTTTACAGGGAAGAATCCTGGGACCCCTGTTCTAGTACAGTGCTCTCACGGGGAGAGTACACATGAGAATCCACTAAAAGAAATAAAATTCTATATTTTTTTAAAGAAAGAAATAAAAGTTGAATGACATTTTATGGATTGACCTGGCATCCTTTCTGAGTATAAGGACAGTCACGTGTCCCCTGCCACATCTGGCGTATCTGGGCCTTCTGAGGAAAGCCACAGGGTGCTCCACGCTGAGGGGGATGCTCCAAACTGAGCAGAGTGTGGCGCTGGTGCTCCCATTCTTCATGTGCTCACAGCAGGGATCTCACACTGACCTTACATGCACATGGTTCAGAGTGTTAAAAGATATTTTTTATATAGGATAACCTCATTATGCTTATGCAAAGATAAAATAAACACATATCAAAAATTTTGCTTAACTCCTACGTTAATGAAGCCTATCCGTGAGATGTTAGAACTGGTTCAAAGGAGCATTCAAAGAACACACACATACAGGCCATCAGGAAATTTGGGTGAAATGAATTTCCAATTAGATGCAGTCTTTGTCCACGGGGCAATAATAAATTACATTTCACTGGACATAACGATTTTGCATTTCTGTAGAATAGAACCCTTTGTAACTTTACCAGCTTTTTACAACACACACAGTTGTAAAATAACGCAAGGATAATGGAGCCTTGCACAAGGCAAGACATTCAATAACCTTTTCCTGCCCATTTCAAAGTCTTTCACAATTTTTCCTGGCAAGTAAAATTATATACTAAATTATCTAGTATTAAATGAACTGATGCTTATAAGGATTAAAACCCTGTGGATTGGAGATACCAAGCAAGGAACAAGAAAATGTCAGAGCTGACATTTCTTATACTTCTCAGAAGAGATCATTATGGGCTATATTAGGAAATAGAACCACAAAGACAGATATAATTCTAAGTGATGGAAAGTTAGCCAAAAATTCATCAAGATGTGGATTTAAAATATGATTAAAATATTCTCTCATTAGCAATAAACTTTCAACCAAGTATGTGTTAGCCTGAGAAAAAGCTATCACAAGACATTAAAAATGACTGTCTCTTACCTTGCTATTTTCTATTTTATGTATGCATTATGTTGGGGTATAATTTATAAATTTACAAATATTAGGAGTATTCGTTCCAAACACTTTGTTTGTTTGTGGGGAGGGGGTGGTATTTGTTTTTTTGTTTGTTTTTACTATTGATAAGGGATCAGAGAGTTTGGAGACCAAGGATCTAAATGGCCTTGGGAGTCCAGCACAGAAAAGCAAGCACTTTAGAATAAATAAAGGTAATAAAGGCATTCAGAGAAGACAGTCAGCCTGAGGGGCCTGGGAGTAAGGAAAACAACAATGAGGTCTGCTTTGTGGACCAGCCTATGTTGCACCAAATTCTGTTTCAGGAGGTTCTTCTGCATACAATGAAATACATCTCTGCATACAATGAAATGCTTTCTACTGAACAGAATTTGAACCAGCTGGGTGATTCCTTTACTACTGTGACCTTGTATGATGGTCAACTTTATGTGTCAACTTGGAGGGTGTTTGGAGATGAGATTAACATTTAAATCTGTGAACTTTGGATACAGCAGACTGCCCTCCATAATATGGGTTGCCCTCACCTAATCAGCTGAAATCTGAATAGAACAAAACTTGACATCCCCATGCAAGCAGGAATGGATCAGTAGACAGTCTCTGGGTTTCACCTACATCATTGGCTATCCTGAGTCTCCAGGCTGATGGCCCACACTGAAGACTTGTGATTTGTCAGTCTCCATAATTGCATAAGCTGATTCCTTGTAATAATAATATGCAAATGCACACACAAACACACGAAATCAATTTAGCATCTCTGGAAAACCCTGACTGACACACCTGACCCAAGAAGGAGTGAGTAGCACATAATGACCATCAGTGCACGCTCAGAGTGAGACTGCCCATGTTTGCATCACGGCTCCATGGCAGACCACTCTTCAGGGGTTGTAGGACAAGCCAGGTCTCTTCACTTTGCCTTATGGTTTCCTATCCTATAAGTTGGGAGTGATAACAGTACCCTATTTCATGGGGTTGTTGCAAAGATGAATTTAGTTAATTAGTAAAAAAACCTATTACTACTCAGGAGGCTGAGGTGGGAGGATCATTTGAACCCAGAAGTTAGAGGCTGCAGTGAGTTATAATTGTGCCAATGTGCTTCAGCCTAGCTGACAGAGCAAGACCCTATCTCTTTAAAAAATTATACATACTTACAAATTTAAAAAAGATTTATTATAGTACCCATGGCATATAGTTCATGCACAAAATATATTAATTTTTGTGATTATAATGATATTTCCCCTTAAATTTCATTTTATAATGATGAATCATTACTTAAAATGAATGCAACCCACTGGAATAACCCATTTTCTCAGACTGTGGTTTTTATTTTATGTAGTAAGCAATGTCGCAAGTATCCTGTGACCGAAACAACAAAAGATTGTTGTTCCAACCACCTAGAGTCACAAGTATTTTGTGTTTACGAATTAATCCAGTCAGCTAACCAAAAATTGATTAGCCAGATTGATTATTCAGAATTAGAATTCAAAAGTCCTCCGTCTGGTGACATTTGCGATTGTGGATGTCCCTTTGTAAGTCATCTTAAGAGCAACAGCTCTCCACTAACGAGAACACCCCTTCAGGTCAGTATGACAGGCAAGACCCAAGCCCTGCCTTCGGGCTGCCTACAATCTAACATAAGGCTGAAACCACATGCACGAACTGTAACAGGTGACAAGCAAGCACGTAAAGGGTGCGGCTCTGTGTGTTCCAAAATGATGGCCTGAATTAATGAAATCAGCAAGTGACTTCTGAACACCGATTGCGTCCCAGGCTCTAAGCAAAGTGGTGAAAACTCTCTTGTTTGCAATCAAGACTCCAACTTGTAACTGTTAGCAATTGGTTTCCTTTTACCTCTCTTAGCAGGTCACTACATTTTTATTTCAAATCTTGTCCTCCTATATTACATGGCTCACCTTGAATTAATCCAACCTGCATTCATAATGCCCTGTTAATTTCCCAATCCATTAGCTGTTGGTTTGGCTGAAATCCATTTCATGCATCCCTTGGATTTTCTCCTAAAATGTGCCTCAACTTTTGCACCAGTTGTGACCTTCATGAGGGCAGGGATGGGACCATCTGGATGCTTGATGTTTCCTCTTGATCCAGCTAATCGATGTGGGTATGCACTGAACCTTGCATTTCCTTAGGCAAAGTATTTGTTTCTTTACCTAAGAAGTGAGAATTTGAAGTTTCTGTAGGAGAATGGGCATCATGAGAGATATCTTATTCACAGTTCCTAGTAATAAACATAAAAGCTGGTCATTGTCTCAATGGCATTTCTCATCAACATATTGGTGCAAACCCAGGCACAAGTTCTATTTAGAGCAGTGGGTCTCAACCTGTGGGTCGTGACCCCTTTGGGAGTCGAACGACCCTTTCACAGGGGTCGCCTAAATACATCCTGCATATCAGATAGTTACCTTATGAATCATAACAGTAGCAAAATTACAGTTATGAAGTAGCAATGAAAATAATTTTCTGGTTGGGGGTCACCACAACGTGAGGAACTATATTAAAGGGTCGTGACATTAGGAAGATTGAGAACCACTGATTTAGAGAGATTTGCCAAATCACAGCAGCATTTACACTGTGTTTTTTTTTTATCAATTAGACAGAAATACAGGATACAATGTGGTTATTGCTATAAGTGACACACACAGCTCTCATTTTCCCAGAGTCCTTCCCCAGATAGTCAAAATTAATTGGAGATGCTCAGAATAAGATGTCATAGGGGATAGTGGCAAAGTAGGTGATTCCTGCAGGAAGAGGATCCCTCTTGTCTTCATAAGTGGGCAGGGAGAAAACCCACTCTGGATGGTTCTGAACCAGACAGTAGAAATCATGGTCCCATCAGCTTTGCTATTTACAGACGTGAGTACAGGAACTTGTTCACGGATTTCCCTAAATGAAGACTGCCAAGTCATGTGATTTCATAGTTGTACCAATTTATCCAAGAACTAGAATACATGTTTTTGCCTTAAGGGAAAAGATACTAAAGGTTTACATTAACCAGTGCAATGTAAGCGTTTTGTGGGCTTGTCCCTGGCCTGGGCCCTTCCCTGGTGTTTCTTAGGTTCCCTCTTCCCTGTAAGACAGTAAAGCTGCTGGGAGGGGGTGGTGACTAAAATTAGAGAATGTCCTTTTTCCAGATAGGGTAAGACTCTGGTAAAGTTTTTTGTCCTGGAGAAGATCTTTGTTTTAGAGAACACTTTGGGCACAAGGTTACCCTTCCTCTCCTTCTGTCAGAGCAGGAGAGGATTTTTCTTGCTCTTCACCATATAAATATGGTGATATTAGGAAAGGTAAAGTCAACAAAAGTGGGGAGACTACACACACACACACACACACACACACACACACACAAAAGACTGTGCCTCTAGGAGTTTTTCACTCACCCCATCCCACACCAGAATGACCATTTCAGCGTTCCCACCAGCGGATGGGTCCAGGAGCTTCTGCTCTGTGTGAGCAGATCTTGGCTATGACTCTAGGCTCACGGCTCCCTCCAGATTTCAGGATGGCAATTTGCTTTGTAACCTCTGTTCTCTGATAGATTCAAGGAAAATTGTCAATTTGGGCAGCACCTGTGGCTCAAAGGAGAAGGGCGCAGGCCCCATATACTGGAGGTGGCAAGTTCAAACCTGGCCCTGGCCAAAAAACTAAAAAAAAAAAAAAAAGAAAAGTTGTCAATTTGCAATGCACACACACACTCCTATTTCCAGATGAGTAAATAAAGTCATATTAAAGGGAAAGAAAGAGATTAAATTACCAGATGCAGGAAGATGGTTAAATTGGGTAAGTATAGGGTCAACTTACATAGTGAACACAGTAAGAACAATAAGACATAAGGCCAATGATGATGTTAGGCCCACAAAAAAGTTTTAATTTTAGCTTCTTCTTTCACAAGAAGAAAAAATTAATGATAGCAATAATCATGATATAATGATAATAATGCTATAATAATGAACTCAGCTTGAATTTACTCACAATGCATTTGTAAAATAAAATAATGAATACATGCATATTTATATATTATATGTGTATATATTAATATAATATTTAATTTTAAATCACACACAAACTCTATGGCCACCCTGTATATATAAAAATATACAATTTTTAACAGAGGAAGCAACCCACAAAAGCAAAGAGCTTAGAGCATACCAAAGTCTGAATGAGATGAGTGAAAGGCTGGGTGAATGATAGATTAGACTATGGGCAAGGTAGTAGTTTTTGTGTTGGATAATGTCTCATGGGTGTTTATTACATTACAAAAAATATATAACCAACTAATTGTGTGAATATCAATAAAAGAGGGCCATGCATTGACCAATGGTGATAGTGTAATGAATCAAAAATTATGTTGCACCCTTGAGGTGAAGGAAGGGATAGATAGATGGACAGACAGATGTGTAGAGAGACTGAGACACTGGGAGGCAGAGAGACAGACAAGGAGTAGCATCAACTCTGTGGGGAAAAAAGCCGCAGATTATTATGTAAAAGAAGGAGACAACATTCTAATTTTGTTTCTGTTTGCTGTGGTCATATCCACCTCACTACAAAAGTTAGGAAGTCTGTCCCCAAGGACTGCCCCCTCTGAGCCTGGCCTGGAGAGCCACCCATCTCTTCCATTGTAACTCCTTATTCTTGTCTTTTGATTGCTGGCTTTACTAGCCCATTGTCTGCCTGTTCCTCCCCTTCAGCCCTGCTGGTATCTGTAGCCCTGGCACTCTCTGCTCTCCTGATCGCAGGTTTGCCTCTGTATTTCAACTCAAGCATGTGTCTCTCTCCTGGGTTACACTCCACCAAATTGGGGATCTTCTCTGAACACTTAGGTTTCAGGGTCCTGCTTTGTGACCTTCACTCCCAAGGCAGTCCCCTGATGAAAAGACATACACAGGCAAGACGTAAAAATGAGGATATAAAATAAAGGTGCTCAATGCTACTTGGGACTCAAGTTTTATCTATATGCGTGGGCATCATCAGAAATACATACTTTTTAAAAAGTTATTCTCCAAAGGCTGCCACACTGCTTGAGTTGAGACATGATAATTCTACACAACAAGAGAATTCAGGGAGGGGTCTTGGCACATCCGGAGGGTACTGCTTTGTGGAAGGGGGGAGGATGATCATACCCTGAGACAAGCCTGCCCATGTCTGAATTCTGGCTCTACCACTTAGGAGTTAAGCCCCTGTGCTCCATGGTCCTCTTATCTAGCAGATAGTGATAAGGATAACTAGGGGTGGCTGTGAGAGTTACTAAGGTCATGGGTTAGGGTACACGCAGCTCTCAGAAAGGCCTTGCTCACAGTGAGTGCTGCTTTCGCACTGCTGTGATAACTGTGCCCAAAGCTGTCTTGGAGTGCTTTCAATTTCAGGTTATGAACTGTCTCAGCCTTTTCCTTGCTAATTTCCCCTAAATGAGGTCCTTTGGCATAAAGAATATTCAAGTCTGTCCATACTGCAGGGAGTAGAGAGCGGTTGGCTCTGTGGGTCCTTGCTGCTCTGTCCCAGCCTGTCTACTGCTCTAACGTGGTGGCCTTGCAGCCACTGCAGGGTGTGGGCAAGAAAGGTCCTTTGGAAAGAAGCTTCACCCTGCCCGTGCCGCTCTCTGTGCTGTCCCTTCCTGATGCTCAGTCAACAGAAGGCCCAGGGCTCACAGCAGACCCCTAAAGAGGAGCTCTGTCCACTTGTCCTACAGCTTCTCTGGGGGGATGTCTGGGTAAGTAACAGATGCTGGATTTGATCATGCCCAACAGCTGACTTTGGTGCCAAACCTGGTGAAATTGAGTCCCAGAGGTGAAACCAACTGCATCCTCTCTCTCTGCCACCATTGCTATCTCTACACATTTCAGATTATCAGAAATAATCAACAATCTCAATCACTCTGAATGATCTGATAAGCCTCTGCAATAGGCTAGGGAGAAGGCTGAGGTCCATCCAGAGACATCTGGCTGGAACAAATAACTAAGGGTGCTTTTTAAAACAACTTGTTCTTGACAGAGACCGGCCTTCTGCCAACCAATTCTCCCTTTGTTAAGCCCCTAGGTCCATTCCATGTGGTTCTGACTTCTTTTTTCTGGGCTCCATTGACGTTGTGCAAGTTATGGGATTGTTTCACATCCACAAACTTTTAACTCCATGCTTCCCCATCATAATTCTCCCAAGTGGGTTGCATTGCATGGCCCAGCCCCTCTCACCAACCCAAAGTGGATGTTTTCCCAAGGTCAGCCATATAGCCAGCCAACACAGTTTCCCAATCCATGGTCTCATGATCCCCCAGGAGTACCCCAATGTTCTCTCCCTCTGAGTCCCCTGATACACTTGGGATGCTTAGCAAATATGAAACCACAGACATAACTGGAGTTCATGGACACTCAGCTCAAAGGGGATTTCCTCAACATGCATTCTTTTCTGAGAACCTCATTGGATTGTTCTCCTGAGGCTGGTTGTGGAAAAAAACTCTGAACTCACACTATTTTGGGGGTGGACTAGGGCCTTTCTAATTTAGAAGAAATTAGCAATAAAAGAGCTGAGATGAGATGGGTCAGATGACCTAAAATTGAATACTCTGAGACAGCTCTATAGCTGCTAAGAGATGAAAAGATTTTAGAGGGAGAAAATGGCCTGGCTTACACTGGGGGGGGGGGGGAGCCCATAGAGTAATACATCTGGTGGGTTTGTGCTGGCTGTTTCTTATACCTATGACCAGGTTATTTATATTTAATTACAATTATAGTTAAAGTAATGCATGTACATAATTAAAAATCAAATACCCCCCCCAAAGGTTTGAAAGGACATACACATGGACACATATATGCACATGCATGTGTATATATACGTATAAACATACATACACATACATGTGGATACACCTATTTCTTGTTCCTGTCCCAGCACCTTTGTGTTGCTCTATAATGGTTGCCACCATTTACAAAATGGATTTAGAGGTTTTCTCTCCCTGATATTTTACGTTTCCCTCTGATAAATTTCTACTCTATCAAATAAACTTTCTGTAGCCATTCTTTTAGAGCAGATCTGATGGCAACCACTTCTCTTAATTTTCCTTCAGCTAAGAAAGTCTTAACTTCCTGAAAGATGAGTGGTTGAATATAGAATTTTGTGTTGACACTTTTTTTTAGTTTTCGTCAGTTTTAAACTGTAAGGCCACTTCCTTTTTGTTTCCACTGTCTGTGATTTGAAATCTACCCTCATTCAAATCATTGTCACTTGTTAATTTTTTTCTCTTATTACTTTGAAGATTTTTTCTTTGTCTTTTTACTCTTTTTCAGTAGTTTTGTTGTGTTGTGTTTAGCATGAGTTTCTCTTGGTTTATCCTGGTTGTAGTTCACCAAGCTTATTATGCATTTATATCTTTACCAGATTTGGAACATTTCAGCCATTATCTCATCTATTTTTTTCCACCATACTCTTTTTCCTCTTTGTATGAAACTTTAACAGCATAAATGTTAGAACATTTATTGCTGCTCCATAAATCCCCGATACTCTGCCCTTTTTAAAATTTTTTTTCCTCTATTATTTATTTATTATATAAATTGTACTGATCTATCTTCAGGTTTACTGACTCTTTTCCTCTGTCATCTTCATACTGTTATGGAGCCCATCTAACAAGTTGTTGTGATTTTTAGTTCTAGAATATTTATTTGATAGAATATATTGTTCATCTTAATATGTGGAATTAGATAATTTTATTTTCATATGTTGGAGCTATATCCTGAACAGCCTTACAGAACTGGGTTAACTGGTTATTTTCCTTACTTCACATTATCCATACTACTAGAAAAAAAAAGGCTTTGTATCAGTTTAGGTTAAATGTGTGGCTAGCAACAAAATCCATTATCTTGTATTCTGTGTTTTTTCTCTAGCTCTTCTACTTGGTTGATGTAAGCTTTCCTGGCATCTTCCTTGGTAGTCCCTTTCAGTCATCCCAGGCATCCCACTTGGCCTTCCCTTTGAAGTTCAACATCCAGGCCATTCTGCATTTACATCACTCATAGTCACATGTTTGTAGTGGCTGAAGATGAACAGAATCTCATCATCCACCAGCTGGTCTTGAGGCATTCAACCTCCTCTGTAGCTTTCTCAAACTCCACCTGAGACATACTGACGGGGTGGCAAAGATCCCCTGAGACTCACAGAGGAGGTAAGGAGAAGGAAGTGACAGCATGAGACGCCTCTCTGGAATTAGATACTTTTATGTATTCTATTTCATCGATGAGACTTGTCTCTGTCTTTTCAAAAAACATTTGTCATTACTTCTTGGAACAGGTAGGCAAGGTAAGCAAAGACATGGAAATTCTAAAGCATAGCCTAAAAGAAATGTTAGAGATCAAAAACACGTCAATGGAAATCAAGAATGCCTTTTATGGACTTATTAGTAGACTGGACACAGCTGAGGAAAATAATTTTTGAGCTTGAAAAAGATTTTTTTAAAAAAGTACTTAGGGACATTGAAACAGCTACAAAAAGTATAACATATGCATAATGAGTGGAATAGAATGAGATGAAAAAGAACAGCAAAAATATTGTAAACCATATGACTAAGAATTTTCCTAGGTTAATCAGATACTAACAGACAGATACAAAAATCACAGAGAAAACCAACCATGATAAATGACCCCTGCAAAAAAAATTATAAGTAGGCATATCACTTTCAAACTAAAGAAAATCAAATATAAAGAAAAAAATTCTTAAGGAAGCCAGAGAGAGAAAGAGAGAATACTTAATCTGTAAAGAAAAAAATATAAGAATTATCTGACTTCTATTCTCAGAAGCCATGTAAACAAACAAACAAACAAAAGAAGTGAAATATATAAAGTGTTAAGAGAGAAAATTCACTAACCTAGCATTCTGTATACTGTGGATTTATCTTTTAGAAGTGAAAAAGAAATAAAGATTTTCTCAGATAACAAAACTTCAGGAAATTTCTTGTCAGTAGACCTACCTTGAAAGAAATGATAAAAGAAGATCTTTAGAGAGAAGAAAAATAATACAGATCAGAAACTTAGATCTGAGAAGAAGCATCAAAAAAGGATCTTATTCTTAATAGACCTAATAAATAATAGTTTTATCAAAATAGTAATAACCACAATTTGTGAATAAATCACATATATACTAATATCATATACATGGTTGTATATAAGTGAAATAAATGACAATAATACAAGGGAAAAGAGGAAGAAATTAAGTATTTTTTATTATAAGGTACTGTACTACTCTTGAACTGGTATAATGTTATTTGAAAGTGGACTCAGATTAGTTGTAAATATTTATTGCAAGTTCTAGGGCAACCACTAAAAATAAAACAATTGTAACTCATGCTAAAAAAGTAGAGAAAATTAAAATATGTCATATTTATAGTAAAAATAACAAAAAGTATGGAAGACAAAATAAGAGAAACAGAGACTAAGGACAACCATTAGAAGACATTAATATGGCAGATATCATCCAATATATCAATAATCACCTTGAACGTCAAGTACCAATTAAAAGGCAGAGATTGCAGTGTCTTAGTACAATACTTCTGCTATAGTAAAATAACTGAGACCAGTTAATTTATAAAAAATATAAAAGTATATTTTTCACAGGTCTGTAGGCTAAGGACCCAAGATCAAGGGAGTGTAGGTATGATGTCTGATGAAGGACTAGCCTCTGCTTCCAAAATGATGTCTGTTGCTGCCTCCTCCATAGGGGACTAACGCTGTGTCCTCACGTGGTGGGAAGGAAAGAAGAGCAAAGGGGCCTTGCTACCTTCCCTTACCATATGCCATTTATATGGGAATTAATTTACTCATGTAGGCAGAGCTTTCACAGCCCAGTAACTTCCTAAAAGCCCTACCTTTTAATACTGTTGCACTTAAGATTAAGTGCCAGCATGAATTTTGGAGGGGACACAAATATTCAAACCATAGCAGTCAGGGTGGATCAAAATTTAAGACCCAATTATACATTGTCCACAAGAAACCCACTTTAAATATAGACAATGATAGTGAATAGAGGAAAATGTGACCTACCTATAATAATCAAAAGAAGGCAGAAGCCACTGTATTAGTTTTAAACAAAACAGGCATCAAAGCAAAAGAAGTTGTTAGGGATAAAGACGGGCATTACATAATGACAAAGAGGTCAATTCTCCAAAAAGACATAACAATTCTTAATGTGTATGCATCTAGCAACAGAATGTCAAACTACAGGAGGCAAAATTTTATAGACTTGCAAGGAGAAATAGAGAAATCCACTATCATAGCTGGAGAACTCAATACCCCACTATCATAAATGGACAGATCAGCAGGCACAAGTTCAGTAAGGATGCAACCGAACTCAATAACACCCTCAAAGAACCAGATAGAATTGGCATCTGAAAACTGTTTCATCCAGAAAAAAGTAGCATACATTCTATTCCCAAGTTCACATGAAACATTCACCAGGATAGCTTATATACTGGGTAACAAAAATACCTTAACAAATACAAATGGATAGAAATTATATAATGTCTACATTGACTACAAAGGGGTTAACTAGAAATAAATAACAGAAAAAAACACAATATAAAATATTAATAACTAGGATTAAAAAAACACACTTCTAAATAAAAAATGGGTCAAAAAATAAATCTTCAGAGAAATGTTTAAAATATTTTCAACAAAATAAAAATGATAGCACAACTTATTAAATTTTGTGGAATGTAGTAAAAGCAGTGCCAAGAGGAAAATGTATAGCATTGAATATTGAACGTATATATTAGAAAAAGAATAACTATCTAAGAATTACTCATCTAAGTTTCCACCTTAGGAAACCAGGGGGGAAAGAGCAAATTAAAACCAAAGTAGGTTTGTAGAATGTGTTGGGTAATTTTCCTTCTTTTTCTATGTTTTGGAAGAGGTTTAGTAATATAGGTACTAGTT